>VSMD01132844.1:0-68250 GCA_008750895.1 Mirza zaza | reverse complement strand
AAGAGCTTTTATAACTACTTTTAGAATTCCTGGCCGGGCGCGGTGGCTGAAGCCTGTAATCCTAGCTCTCTGGGAGGCCGAGGTGGGCGGATCCTTTGAGCTCAGGAGTTCGAGACCAGCCTGAGCAAGAGTGAGACCCCATCTCTACTATAAATAGAAAGAAATTAATTGGCCAACTAATATATAGAAAAAATTAGCCGGGCATGGTGGCACATGCCTGTAGTCCTAGCTACTTGGGAGGCTGAGGCAGCAGGATTACTTGAGCCCAGGAGTTTGAGGTTGCTGTGAGCTAGGCTGATGCCATGGCACTCACTCTAGCCTGGGCAATAAAGTGAGACTCTGTCTCAAAAAAAAAAAAAAAGAATTCCATTAGTTCCCTTTATTTTTCTTGAAATTTGTAGATGATAAAGATAGTGGAGTTTCTAGGTAATAGGTAAAGCTTCACGGAAATATTTACTAACAATATTAGTGAAATGTGTGTTCCTGTTACTGGAGATATACAGTGGGATTTCCCATTCGGGAATCCAAAATCAAGAAAATTTCTTTCTACCATTACAGTCACAGCTCTCCAGCAAGGGGAAGCCTCAACCTGCCCTAAGATAAACAATAGAACCTTAATGTACTCGTAGTTCATTTAGAAATGTTCAAGGGAGCTCCAAGGCTTTGGGCTCCAGTCCATGTTCTACCTTACATTATAGTTTTGCCAGGATTGGGTCATTGCCAGGTAGGAGATATATTCTTGGCAATATCCCTAAAATTGTCCCACCAATGTTGGTTCAATACCATTGTTAGTGTATCTCTGAGATTGTGGATAATACCATGAAGAATTTTTGCTAGACATCTTTAATAAATGGCTATTTCCTTAGGTAACAGCAAAACATCTCTAGATTCTTTAATGTGCCATTCATTTTTATAGGAGTTCCTGAAGTGATCAGGACATCTTTATTTTTAAAGCATTTCAAAATCATTAACCCTAAAACATATGTACCATCAGTATAAATATTTGCTCTTTTATCCTGGGCCAAGGGCAATTACTGCACTACCAGAAGACCTGGGATGGTTTATTGAGTCATCCACTTTCTTGATAAGAGAGTTTGGGAAAGTTATTTTTTTGAGCCTCAGATTCTTCAAACATGAAATGGTAGTAATACTTGTCATACAGAACTGTATTTAGTGAGTTATTGTACAATAATCAACAAATAATACCTACCATTAAGTCCTTGGTGGTACATTTCCTTTAATTATCACAATCATCCTATGTGATGGCCTACCCTCATTTCACAGACATAGCTGTTTAAGTTGTGATGCCAGGATTCAAACCCCGATCTTTCTGATGCCAGCGCCCAGTTCTTAACCCCTCTCCCACCCCCTGACACTTTTCTTTCTTTTTTTTTTAAAAAAAATTTATAATATTAATTCACCCTTTTCTCTTCTTCTTTTTTTTTTTTTTTTACAAATCTGAAAGTAGCTTTGGGGTTGAGTGACACTTTTCCATGGTTAGGGTCAAGCACCCACCATACAGCCTGTCACGAAGGTACTCAACCTTTAAAACTTTATAATTTGCAAGTATGATTATCATGGCTTTGTCCTAGGGTTTGATCTCCCCTCAGTGCAGGGACAAAACTCCAGCCAAGGGCTAGATTCTCCTCGTGCGGGGCCTTCTGCGCCCCGAGAGGTGCCCCGCGCAAGTTTATTGTGAGCTTATAGTAGTGTGAGCGACGTCCCAGTCGGTGACGGGGGCCAGGCGGTGGCGTCGCTGGTCGCGAACCCCCCACCTCGGGCCTTCCCGCCCGCCCCCGCGGGGCGTCCCTAGCAACGCGCGCGCTCTCTCCCGGCCCCGCCCCGGCGGGCGGCGCGGCGCCTACGCGCGGCCACAACCGCCAGTCAGCTCCCTTCCCTTCCCCGCCCGTCCCCCTCCCCTCTCCCCCTCCTCCCCCTCCGCTCAGCGCGAGACACCAACATGGAGCCCGAGGACCTGCCATGGCCCGGCGAGCTGGAGGAGGAGGAGGAGGAGGAGGAGGCGGCGGCGGCGGCGGAGGCCACGAACTCGGATGCGGCCGAGGCGGCGGGGGAGGTGGGGGAGGAGTCGGGGAAGTTGGACTCCGACTTTAACTACGGGTACCACCATCCGGAGAGTACCGACGACGACGACGAGGACGAGGAGGCCAAGGCCTGGCTGCAGGCGCACCCGGGAGGGCCTTTGGCCCCGCCGTCGCCCTCCGCGAAGTACGGCTACTCGGAGGGTGAGCAGCCCTCTCCGGAGAAGGTGAGCCGGGCAGGGGAGAGGTGAGGGGCCGACGGGGGCAAGGCTGACGGGTGGGCTCTGAGCGCTCTGCCCTGCTTGTCGCCTGTCACGCTGCCCGCCAAATAAAAAACGCGCCTTTAAAGGCTTGTAAGGGGCCCGGTCTCCCGCCCAGGTGCTAGCAGACTATTCCACGTCACCGTTCTTTCTGGCGGAGACATCTCGGTGGGCCCTGGGCGTTTTGAACTACAACAGATGTTCAGAGGAGCCAGTAATCCCCGCGTGTGTAGTTGAAGAAACGCTTGCGGGAGGAGGAGGGGCATATCGTGCCCTGAAGGAGGGGAAAAAGCGGTGTAGGCCTGTAGAGAGTAGTTGCCCTGGGACTATCTTGTTGGGAGAACAATTATCAGATTAGTTTGGCTGAATGTAGGTCTCCCCTTGAGGGAATAGTGCGGATTATGTACAGTGCATGATCAGTTAGTCTTGAGAGGCTCCGGCAGATTGTGCTTCTCTGGACCTTTGTTTGTAACAATAAAGGGGTTCCCAACCCATAGGAGGGACTTGGAATGTAAGAGGCTTGTGATGCAGTTCCAGTCTGGAAAACTAGAAAATGTAAGGTAATACATAGTGGAGAAAGAGCCATTTTTGTGTTGAGCTGCAAAGATCATTTTGAAAATGACTATGTGTTTAATTTACTGTTTGTAAAAAAATTTCTGCTTTTCAAAGGAGCAAGACCTGCACTGTTCAATACAGTAACCACTGGTTATGTGTGGCTCTTTACATCTTAATTAGTGAAAAATAAAATTAAAACTTAAGTGCCTCTGTTGTTATCACTTTTCCACACTTGGCTAGTGGCCACAATATTGGACAGTACAGATATAGAACAGTTGCATCATCACAGTGATGCTGTAGACTGTTGATCACTAAAGAGCAGTAGTTGTTTTGCCTGGTAAATATTCCAGTGGGTACTTAATTCATTGAGCGTATTTATTAAACATTCACTGAGTGCCACACATTGTGCTGGATGCCAAGGAAGCATTGGTGATCCCAAATATTTTTGTTCCCTGCCTTCCTAGTGTTCATGGTCTAGACAGAAAGGCAGACACAATTCAGATGATCACATAAGTAAATGCAAAACTGACAAGTGCTAACATGCTATGAAAGTATAAAGTGAGGTGATCTGGGGTAGTCAGTGAAGCTGGGGAAAGCTTTCTTGAGGAGGTTGTGATAGAGCTTTATCTGAAGACAGATTAAGGGTAAGTAGGCAAAAGGGAGGGAAAGAGCCTTCTTGTTTAGGGAAAAGCACATGGAAGGTACTGTTGATTAGAGAAAACATGGCATTTTCAAGGGTCCTGAGGCTAGTGTGTTTTGAGCACAGACAGCAGTGCTTTGTGTGTTACGCCAAGAATTTATGGGCTTTATGCCTGGACATTGAGCAAGTCAGTGAAAAAAAATTTTTTTTTTTTTTTTTTGAGAGAGTCTCACTCTGTTGCCCAGGCTAGAGTGTGCCATGGTGTCAGCCTATCTCACAGCAACCTCAAACTCCTGGGCTCAAGCAATCCTGCTGCCTCAGCCTCCCGAGTAGCTGGGACTACAGGCATGCGCCACCATGCCCGGCTAATTTTTTCTATATATTTTTAGTTTTCCATCTAGTTTCTTTCTATTTTTTTAGTAGAGATGGGGTCTCTTGCTCTTGCTCAGGCTGGTCTTGAATTCCTGACCTCGAGCAATCCTCCCTCTTCAGCCTTCCAGAGTGCTAGGATTACAGACGTGAGCCACTGTGCCCGACCCCTGAAAATGTTTTAAACAAGGAGATATAAGATAAGATTTGTTTTTCAGAAAGATCACTTTGTAGCAGAGTAGAGAGGAGCTGTGACAGCAGGGTGTGATGGGGAGCCACAGTCATGGGCAGGGATACTAATTAGGAGACCATTGCAGCATTGCCAGGCAAAAGATGATAATATTTTGGAATAGGGAAGTGTCTGTGGATACAGGAAAAAGTGGACTGATTTGAGAGACAAAATAATTATACTTAATAATGGATAGAATGTGAAAGGTGAGGTGTCCGGGTGTTAGGTTGTTGTATGAATGGTTGTGCTAATACTGAGATTTGGCCAGATTTATGGTGCTGGTGGTAGCCATGGAGGGGTGATAGAATTGGTTGGATGGGTGTTAAGATTATGAGTGTGGTTTGAAAGATTAGAGGAGAGGTCTAGGCTAAAATCTAGAGATTTCAAATCGTAAGTCATCTATATAGAGATGGTAATTAAAGCCACACTTGTGGACTAAGTCTTCTAACATTTATTCTGTTACTTCTTGTTTGAGTAACTATTAATATTTAAATTTATATCTTGAAGCCTAGAAGAGGAATTTTTTTTTTTTTTTTTTTTTTTTTTTTTGAGACAGAGTCTCACTTTATTGCCCAGGCTAGAGTGAGTGCCGTGGCGTCAGCCTAGCTCACAGCAACCTCAAACTCCTGGGCTCAAGCAATCCTGCTGCCTCAGCCTCCCAAGTAGCTGGGACTACAGGCATGTGCCACCATGCCTGGCTAATTTTTTCTATATATATTAGTTGGCCAATTAATTTCTTTCTATTTATAGTAGAGATGGGGTCTCACTCTTGCTCAGGCTGGTCTCGAACTCCTGAGCTCAAACGATCCGCCCACCTCGGCCTCCCAGAGAGCTAGGATTAAGATGAGGAATTTTTGAACTAAGTTACTTTAACTGTTATTACAGCCAATATGAGAAAATTATCCATTTGACATCTGTGTGCAATAGAAAGTCTTGCTTCTTGCAGCCCAGAATATTTCCCTCCAGGATTTTCTTTTTTTGAGAGAAATCAGATATTTTCTTTCTTACCTCAGGAAACATATGAGGGTATAGGTGGTGTTATGTATTAAAGGTAGTTTTAAGGCCGGGCATGGTGGCTCATGCCTGTAATCCTAGCACTCTGGGAGGCCGAGACAGGCGGATTGCTCGAAGTCAGGAGTTCGAAACCAGCCTCAGTGAGACTCTGTCTCTACCAAAAATAGAAAGAAATTAATTGACCAACTAAAAAAATATATATATATAAAATTAGCTGGGCATGGTGGCGCATGCCTGTAGTCCCAGCTACTCAGGAGGCTGAGGCAGTAGGATCGCTTGAGCCCAGGAATTTGAGGTTGCTATGAGCTAGGCTGATGCCACAGCACTCACTCTCGTCTGTGCAACAAAGTGAGACTCTGTCTCAAAAAAAAAAAAAAGTAGTTTTAAGATGATATGATGAGTATTAGAATAATTTTTCCTTTAGTTCACTGACATATTAAAACTTCCTAGCATAGGTTGAAAAATGTTTAAAGGAGAAAATGTTTAGTATGTTTCTTACTAGAAATTTATGAACTATGAAATTTTTAGAAGATGTGTTTGTTATGTAGCCTTTAATGCAGTGTGTTCAGAAGATGTGATCAAATAATAGGAAACATTAATTTCATCCAGTTTACTCTCCAATTAAATGACACAATTGAGGTATTTGATTTACTCTCATATATTTCTCACTAGATAATAAGGGTATTCTAGTGTTATGTATAAGGTGGTGATTAAATTTGTGGTCCTGTTATTGAGACTGAGCTAAGGGATAGAACTGTTTAAATTTGAAGCAAAATGATCAGCATTATAACCAAGTCTTTTTAAGAGTTCAGGGAGGTGAGTGATTCAGAGCCTTGCTGTGTTTTTATGACCTGTGGTCTCCAATCCCCAGGCCAGTACCCGCCTACCCCCTTCATCTGTGGAAAAATTGTCTTACATGAAACTTGGAGTAGGGGGGCGAGCACACCAGGAGGTGAGCAGTGGGTGGGCGGCTCCCCATTGCTGGCATCACTGATTGAGCTCTGCCTCCTGTTCCATGACCATCTCTCCCCCACAACCTGTCTGTGGAAAAGTTGTCTTCAATGAAACCAGTCCCTGGTGCCAAAAAGGTTAGGGATAACTGCTAGAGACCCTTTGGACACCTCTCCTTGTAATTCTTCAACCTAAATTTCTGAGCTGTGCTGGGGGTAGATAATTCAGTTCTGGGGGTTGGTATCACTAGAAATTCTTGGTCTCTGTTTTTTTTTTTGAGACAGAGTCTTACTTTGTTGCCCAGGCTAGAGTGAGTGCTGTGGCATCAGCCTAGCTCACAGCAACCTCAAACTCCTGGGCTCAAGCAATCCTACTGCCTCAGCCTCCCAAGTACCTGGGACTACAGGCATGCGCCACCATGCCTGGCTAATTGTTTTTTTTGTGTGTGTATATATATATATATTTTTTTTGTGTGTGTGTGTGTATATATATGTATATATATATATTTTGTGTGTGTATATATTTATATATATACACATATAAATATATATATGTGTATATATATATTTTGTGTGTGTATATATATTGTGTGTTTATATATATTTTTGTGTGTGTGTATATATATATTAGTTGGCCAATTAATTTCTTTCTATTTTTAGTAGAGAAGGGGTCTCGCTCTTGCTCAGGCTGGTTTCGAACTCCTGACCTTGAGCGATCCGCCCGCCTCGGCCTCCCAGAGTGCTAGGATTACAGGCGTGAGCCACCGCGCCCGGCCTGCACATGACTTTTTGGTTACAGCCATCCCATGGGTGTGAAATAATATCTCATTGTGGTTTTGATTTGCATTCCCCTTATGACTAATGATGTTGAGCATCATTTCGTGTACTCCTTGGCCCTTTATATATCTTAGTTGGAGAAATGTCTATTCAGATCTTTTGTCAATTCTTTTTTTTTTTTTTTTTTTGAGACAGGGTCTTGGCTCTGTTGCCCAGGCTAGAGTGCTAGAGCACGAGGGTGTGATCATAGCTCCACTGCAGCCTTGAAGTCCTGGGTTCAAGCAGTCCTCCTGCTTCAGCCTCCCGAGTAACAAGAACTACAAGTGTAGGGGACTGACGTATATTTTCCTAGTTTAAGAATTAAATTTAGTGAGTAATGTACGTGTTCTGCCTAGAGCGTTTAAAAGCAGTATGCTTCGGACGAGGTCCTTGTGATAAACAAGGTTGTTGCCTAGAGGCATAATGAAGGACCTGAGATGCAAGTAAGCAAGAGCTGCCCAGCCCCATGGCAATGGGGGTCTTGAGGCCACATGATAAACACATTGTTCCTGTGATTGCTGCTTGACCCCCATAAGATGGCTGGTTAGTCAATGATGGGTAAGACCACTCAAGGGAGGGGCGACCTAAGGCAGGCACAGCCACCGGGGATCAGCCTAAGATCTTAGGGGGTCACCCTAAGAGATGCTGGGGATGAGAAATGGCCCCTGTGGCTTGCCTTGCCCATCCTTGCTAATCTCGGTCCGTAATCTATGCCTGGCTCCTAGAGCAACCACCTGGAAATTCTGAGTCAGGGGACATCTGTATCCTTAAGGCTATGTGTTCCAAAATTTATGGCCATTGCTGAAATGCCTGGGTGGTTATGTACAAGGAACTAACTTTAATTTTTTAGAGTATAAAAATTAAACTGACCTGGTGTATTACTACTCGAGTCAACCGTCTATATGTGTGTCCACGTTTTTCTTTGTGTTCTGCATTTGTGTTTTGTGTTCATCCTCCGTCCTGTAAACGGGCCACGACAACAAGCATATACCACCCAACCAAGTTAATTTTTAATTTTTTTTTTTTTTTTTTGTAGAAACAGGGTCTCACTGTGTTGCCCATACTGGGTTTGAACTACTGGCCCCAAGGGATCCTCCTGCCTTGGCCTCCCAAGGTGCTAAGATTATAGGCATGAGACACCATGTGTTGTCTATTTACTATTGAGTTGTAAGAATTCTTTATATATTCTATCTACAATTCCCTCACCATATATATGATTTGAAAATATTTCCTCCCAGTCTGTATGTTGTTTTTTCGCATTGTTGATATTGTATCCTTTGAAACACAAAAGTTTTTTTGATGAAATCCAATTTATCTATTTTTTTCTTTTGTTGCTCATGCCTTTGGTGTCATCTGTTGTCAAATGTGAAGTCGTGAAGACACCTACCCTTATGTTTTCTCTAAGAGTTTTATAGTTTTTACTCTTACTTTTAGGTCTTTGATCCACTTTGAGTTAATGTTTATATATGGTGTGAAGAAAAGGTTCAAGCTTCATTCTTTTGTGTGTAACTACCCAGCACCATTTGTTAAAGAGGCTATTCTTTTCCCCATTGATTTGGTTTTACCACCGTTGTCAAAAATCAGTTGACCATAGATATATGGGTTTATTTTTAGATTCTTAATTCTGTTCCATTATCAACATGCCCAACCATATGCCATGTCACACTCTTTTAATGACTGTTGCTTTGTTGTAAGTCTTGAAATGGGGAAGTGTGAGTTCTCCAACTTTGTATTTCTTTTTTTATGACTTTTTGGCTTTTCTGGAGCCCATGCAATTCCATATGAATTTTAGGATCAGCTTGTCAGTTGCTACGTAGAAACCAATCAGTATTTTGATAGAAATTTTGATAAATCTGTAGATCAATTTGGAAGTATTATCATGTTAATATTGAGTCATCTGATCCACAGACATGGCATATTTTTCCGTTTATAGTCGTATGTCGCTTAATGACAAGGATACATTCAGCCTGTTACTGTACTGAATACCATAGGCAGTTGTAACACAATGGTAAGTATTTGTGGATCTAAATATATCTAAACATAGAAAAAGTACAGTAGAAATACAGTATTATAATTCTTATGTGATCACTCTCATATATGTGGGCTGTTGTTGATGGAAACGTCATTATGTGGTATTTGACTGTAATTAGATCTTAAAATTTGTTCAATAATGTTTTATAGTTTTCAGAATTGCACTTCTCAAATTATTCTAAATATATATATATATATATATATATATATATTTTTTTTTTTTTTTGGAGACAGAGTCTCACTTTGTTGCCCAGACTAGAGTGAGAGCTGTGGCATCAGCCTAGTTTACAGCAACCTCAATCTCCTGGGCTTAAACGATCCTATTGCCTCAGCCTCTCGAGTAGCTGGGACTACAGGCATGCGCCACCATGCCCAGCTCATTTTTTCTATATATATTAGTTGGCCAATTAATTTGTTTCTATTTATAGTAGAGACAGGGTCTCGCTCTTGCTCAGGCTTTTTCAAACTCCTGACCTCGAGCAACCCACCTGCCTCGGCCTTCCAGAGTGCTAGAATTACAGGCGTGAGCCACTGCGCCCGGCCTCTAAATATTTTTTGATGCTATTGTAAGTAGAATTATTTTTATTAATTTCATTTTTGGATTATTCATTGCAAGTGTATAAAAGCAATTGATTTTTATATATTGATCTTGTTCCTGCATCTCTTCTGAAATCGTTTATTAATTTTAATAGACTTTTAGTGGATTCTCTGTGATTTTCTAGTAAAGACCATGTCAAATGCAAATACATAGAGTTTTATTCTTCCTTTCCAATCTAGATGCCTTTTTATTAATTTTTCTTGCCTAATTGCCTTGGCTAGAACCTCCAGTACAATATTGAATAGTGGATATTCTTGTTTTGCTCCTGATCTTACAAGGAAAGCATCTGGTCTCTTACCTTCAAATATGATGCTAGTTGTGGGTTTTTCATATTGGTGAAATTTCTTTCTATTCGTAATTTGTTGAGTGTTTTAATCATGACTTTGTCAAATAGTCCTATTGGTGTATTACATTAATTGATATTAGTTGTTAAGCCAACCTTGTAAGAATAACTCACTTTATCATGGTGTATAAATATTTTATGTCACTGAACATAGGAACACACACCCACACCCCCCCCACACACACACTGGTTTGCTAGTATTTTATTTAGAGTTTTTCATACTTATAAAAGATATTGGTCTGTGGTTTTCTTGTGATCCTTTTGTCTGATTTGGTATTGGGGTAATACTGATGTCATAAAATGAATTGAAAATGTGCCTGTTTTTGGAAGAGTTTGTCAAGGATTGACATGAATTATTTTAAAGTTTGGTAGGTTACATTACATGGGTCTGAGCTTCTTTTGGAGGGGAAGTATTTTAATTACTAAAAATCGCTATCTTTTCTTGCTATAGGTCTATTCAGATTTTCTGTTATTTTTTGAGTCAGTTTCAGTAATATGTGATTTTCTGGGTATTTGTTCATGTCCTCTAAGTTATCAGATTTGTTGATATACAGTGTTTTTTAGTATTCTCTTACAACACTTTTTATTTCTATGAAGTTGGTAGGTAAGTCCCCTCTTTGCTGATTTTAATAATTTGAGTACTTTCTCTTTTTTCCTAGTTAATCTAGTTAAAGGTTTTCAAAATTTTGTTGATATTTTCAAAGACTAATTTTTGGTTTGATTGCTTTTCACTATTCTCTATTTTAGTTAGTTCTATTTTAGTCTTTATTTCCTTTTATCTGCTTTGCTTGGGTTTAGTTTTTTCTAGTCCAAGATGGAAGGCTGAGTGATCGACTTTATTCTATTTGTAATATACATATTTATGGCTATAAATTTCCTTATGAGCATTGCTTTAGCTGCATCTCATAAGTTTTGGTATGTAGTGTCTTTGTTATATCAAAAAATTTATAAAATTTTTTTTGTGATTTGTTTTTTGACCCATTATTTAGGAGTCTGTTTAATTTCCACATATTTGTGAGTTTCTCCAGTTTCCTGTTATTGATTTTTAATTTTATTCCATTTTGATTTGAGAATATACTTTATGATTTCGTGAACTAGAAACGATACAAGTAGATTTAGTTCTTTGAAGTCACTTATCAAAGTTTTATTTGTATTTACTTATTTTTAAATATTTTTTTCTTCTTAGAAGTTTCTCATCAGAGTTTTATAGTTTTCCTCATATAGATCTTGTATGCATTAAGTTAGATTTATACCTAAGTATTTTATTTTGAGGGGTGTTAATGTAAATTATATTGTGCTTTTAATTTCAAATTCTTCTTGTTCATTGTTGGTATATAGGAAAATGATTGACTTATGTATATTAACCTACATCTTGTAATTTTGCTATTTTAGCTTAATTAGTTTCAGGAGTGGTTTTTTTGTCAGTTTCAGTTTTTCTATTTAGATAATCATGTCATCTGCAAACAGAATTTTATTTCCTGCTTCCAAATCTGTGTACCTTTTATTTCCTTTTCTTGTCTGACTGCATTAGCTAGGACTTCTAGTACAATGATGGAAAGCAGTGGTGAAAGGGGTATTCTTGCCTTGTTCATGGTCTTGGAGGGAAGCTTTGAGTTTCTCATCATTATGATATTAGCTGTAGATTTTCTAATAGATATTCTAAATCAAGTAAAGGATACTGTCTTCTATTCCTAGTTTACTGAGAGTTTTTAAATATTTTTTCTGTAGCTATTATGTGATCTTATGTTTCTTCTGAAGCCTGTCGATCTGATGGATTACATTAATTGATTTTTGAATGTTTAACCAGCTTTGCATACCTGGGATAAATCCCACTTAGTTGTGGTATATAATTCTGTTTATAAATTGTTGGATTTGATTTTCTGATATTTTGTTGAGAATTTTTATGTCGGTTCATGAGAGATACTGGTCTGTAGTTTTGTTTTTTTGTAATGACTTTGTCTGTTTCTGGCATTTGGGTAATGCTGACCTCATGGAATGAATTAGGAAGTGTTCTCTTTGCTTCTATCTTCTGAAAGAGATTATAGAGAATTGGTATAATTGCTTTCTTCAGTGTTTGGTAACATTAACCAGTGAACCCATCTGGGCCTGGTGCTTTCTATTTTAGAAGGTCATTCTTTATTCAGTTTCTTTAGTAGATATAGGTCAATTCAAATTGTCTATTTCTTTTTGCATTAGATTTAGCAGATTGTGTCTTTCAAGGAATTGGTTTCCTAGGCTATCAAGTTTGTGGGCATGGAATTGTTTATAGTGTTTTTATCCTTTTAATGCCCATGAGATCTGTTATGATGTCCCCTCTTTCTTTTCTTTTTTTTTTTTTTAGAATGTTGAGCAGAGAAGTGAGGGGGTTAAGGGGAGTGTTTTTTTTTTTTATTTCAGCATATTATGGGGGTACAAATGTTAAGGTTTCAAATAATACCCTTGCCTCCCCTCCCCCCACAAGTCTGAGTTTCAAGTGTGACCATCCCCCAGACAGTGCACATCTCACTCATTATGTATGTATATCCCTGCCCCCTCCTCCCCCCTCCCACCTGCCCAATACCCAATTAATGTAATTCCTATGTGTCCACTTAGGTGCTGATCAGTTAATACCAATTTGCTGGCGAGTATATGTGGTGCTTGTTTTTCCATTCTTGGGATACTTAGTAGTATGGGTTCTAGCTCTATCCAGGAAAATGCAGGATATGCTATATCACCATTGTTTCTTAGAGCTGAATAGTACTCCATGGTATACATATACCACATTTTATTAATCCATTCATGAATTGATGGGCACTTGGGTTGTTTCCACAGCTTTGCAATTGTGAATTGTGCTGCTATAAACATTTGAGTGCAGGTGTCTTTTTTGTAGTGTCATTTGATCTTTTGGATAAATGCCCAGTAATGGGATTGCTGGATCAAATGGTAGATCTACTTGTATCACTTTAAGGTATCTCTATATTGCTTTCCATAGAGGTTAAACTAGTTTGCAGTCCCATGAGCAGTGTAGGAGTGTTCTGTCTCTCTGCATCCACGCCAGCATCTATTGTTTTGAGACTTTTTGATAAAGGCTATTCTTACTGGATATCTCATTGTGATTAGAAATGTTGAACATTTTTTCATATGTTTGTTAGCCATCATTCTGTCTTCTTTAGAAAAGTTTCTGTTCATGTCCTTTGCCCACTTTTTGATAGGGCTGTTTGATTATTTCTTGCTGATTTTTGTGAGTTCTAAGTAGATTCTAGTTATTAGTCCCTTATCAGATGTGTAGGATGTGAAAAATTTTTTCCCATTCTGTAGGTTGTCTGTTTGCTTTCATGACTGTTTCTTTGGCTGTGCAGAAACTTTTTAGTTTGATTAGGTCCCATTTATTTATTTTTGTTGCTGCTGAGATTGCCTTTGGGGTCTTCTTCATAAATTCTTTATCTAAGTCAATGTCTAGGAGAGTGTTTCCAACATTTTCCTCTAGATTTCTAATAGTTTCATACCTTAGGTTTAAGTCTGTTATCCAGCGTGAGTTGATTTTTGTGAGAGGTGAAAGGTGTGGATCCTGCTTCAGCCTTCTACAAGTGGCTATCCAGTTTTCCCAGCACCATTTATTGAATAGAGATTCTTTTCCCCAGTTATGTTTTTGTCTGCTTTGTCAAAGATTAGATGGCTATGTGAGGATGGTTTTATATCAGGGTTCTCAGTTCTATTCCACTGGTCAATATTTCTATTTTTGTGCCAATTCCAAATTGATTTAATTACTACAGCTTTGTAGTATAGTTTGATATCTGGCATATTAATACCTCCCATTTTGTTTTTATTGCCTAGAATTTCTTTTGATATGCAGGGTCTTCTCTGGTTCCAAACGAAGCATAAAATTATTTTTTCTATACCTGTGAAGAATGATGTTGGGATTTTAATAGATATTCTATTGAATCTGTAGATCAGTGTGGGTAGTATAGACATTTTAACAATGTTGAGTTTGCCGACCCACGAACACGGAATGGATTTCCGTCTGTTTACATCCTCTGCTATTTCCTTCCTCAGTGTTTCATAGTTCTCCCTGTAGAGATCGTTTACCTCCTTAGTTAAGTATATTCCTAGGTACTTTATTTTCTTTGTTGCTATTATAAAGGGTATTGAGTCTTTGATTTGATTCTCAATTTGATTGTTGTTGGCATATATGAATGCCTCTGATTTCTGTGTATTGATTTTGTATCCTGAGACTTTACTAAATTCATTTATCAATTCCAGGAGTCTCTTGGTTGAATCCTTGGGATTTTCTAAATATAATATCATATCATCAGCAAACAGTGAAAGTTTGATCTCTTCTGCCCCCGTTTGGATACCTTTAATTCCATTTTCATGTCTGATTGCTATAGCCAGGACTTCCAGTACTATGTTGAATAGAAGTAGAGATAGTGGGCAACCTTGTCTGGTTCCAGTTCTAAGTGGGAATGCTTTCAATTTTTCCCAATTCAGTATGATGTTGGCTATGGGCCTGTCGTATATGGCTTGTATCATTTTTAGGTATGTCCCTTCTATGCTTATTTTATTAAGTGTTCTTATCATGAAAGGGTGTTGAATTTTGTCAAAAGCTTTTTCTGCATCTATTGAAAGAGTCATATGGTCTGTTTTTGCTTCTGTTTATGTGGTGAATTACATTTATAGATTTATGTATGTCGAACCATCCCTGTATTTTTGGGATGAAGCCCACTTGGTCGTGATGTATTATTTTCTTGATAAGCATCTGGATTCGGTTAGCTAGGATTTTGTTGAGAATTTTTGTATCTATATTCATAAGGGATATTGGTCTGTAGTTTTCTTTTTTTGTTGCATCTTTTCCTGGTTTTGGTGTCAGGGTTATGTTCACTTCATAAAAGGTGTTGGGAAGGGTTCCATTCTTCCCGATGCTGTGGAATAATTTATGCAAGATAGACACCAGTTCTTCTTTGTAAGTGTGGTAAAATTAGGGTTTGAAACCATCTGGGCAGGTACTTTTCTTTTTAGGAAGATTTTTGATTGCTGTTTCTATTTAGGCTCTTGATATTGGTCTGTTCAGGAATTCTGTTTCTTCCTGGTTGAGCCTAGGAAGGCTGTGTGTTTCTAGAAATTTGTCCATTTCCTCGTCATTTTCCAGTTTGTGTGCATAAAGGTTTTTGTACTGTTTGTAAATTATATCTTGTATCTCCTTGGGATCGGTTGTGATATCTCCTTTTTTGTTCCTGATGGAGCTTATTAGGGATTTCTCTTTTCTGCTTTTCATTAGTCTAGCCAAAGGTGTGTCGATTTTTTCAAAGAACCGACTTTTTGTTTTATTAATCTTCTGTATAGCTTCCGTGTTGTCAATTTCGTTTAGTTCTGATTTGATCTTGTTAATTTCACTTCTTCTACTGGGTTTGGGGTTGGTCTATTCTTCTTTTTCCAGCTCTTTTAGACAATTCATTCGATTGTCTATTTGTGGTCTCTTTGACTTTTGGTTATAGGCATTTATGTAAATAAACTTTCCTCTCAGTACTGCTTTAGCTGCATCCCAGAGGATTTGAAAGCTTGTCTCTCCATTGTCATTGAGTTCATAGAATGTTTTTATTTCCATCTTGATTTCTTCATTTATGAAGTAGTCATTTAGTAGAAGGTTGTTTAATTTCCACATTTTTGTGTAGAAATGTTTCTGTTAGGTTTGATTTCTACTTTTATTCCACTGTGATCTGAGAAGATACATGGTATGATTTCTATTTTTTTAAATTTTTTGAGACTTGTTTTGTGTTAGGATATGATCAATCTTAGAGAATGTCCCATGAGCTGATGAAAAGAACATATATTCAGTGGATTTGGGGTAGAATGTCCTGTAAATGTCAGTTAGACCCAATTGTTCTAGAGTTTTGTTTAAGTCCGTTATTTCTTTATTAATTTTCTGTTTGGAGGATCTGTCCTGTGCAGTCAGTGGGGTGTTGAAATCTCAGTTATTATGGGGTTGCTGTTAATCAATTTGCTTAGATCCAGTAAGGTTTGCTTTATGAATCTGGGTGCACCTAAGTTGGGTGTATATATATTTAAAATTGTTATATCTTCTTGTTGATCCGTACCCTTCACCATTATATAATGACCATCCTTGTCTTTCACTACTTTAGTTGGTTTAAAAACTAAGTTATCTGAGATCAGAACTGCCATGCCAGCCTTCTTTTGGCTTCTGCTTGCTAGAAATACTGATCCCCTTTACTTTTAGTCTATATGCATCCTTGCAGGTTAGGTGTGTTTCCTGAAGAGAGCAGATACTTGGCTTGTATTTTTTTTTTTTTTAATCCATTCAACGAGTCTCTTGAGTGGGGAGTTGAAGCCGTTCACATTTATTGAGAGAACTGATAGGTGAGGCAGATTACTGTTCATTCTGTTGGGTTGGAAGTTGTTGCTTTGTTTTCTCTCTTGAGCCATTGTGGTATCTGGCCTTTAATCTTTAGGTTTTGGGTGTTTTTACGTTCATGAGTATTTATTGTGCTGTTCCGTGTGTAACACTGTTTTGAGTACTTCCTGTAGGGCTGGTCTTGTCTTGGTGAATTCCCTCAGTCTTTGCTTATCTGAGAATGTCTTAATTTCTCCTTCATATATAAAGCTTAGTTTTGTAGGGTACAAGATTCTAGGCTGGGCATTATTTTGTTTCAAAAGAGTGAGAATGGGGCCCCGGTCCTTGCTTGTTATGTTTCAGTTGAGAAGCCTGGCGTTATTTGAATTGGTTTTCCTTTGT
The DNA here is from genome assembly GCA_008750895.1 of Mirza zaza. Taxonomy (NCBI): domain Eukaryota; kingdom Metazoa; phylum Chordata; class Mammalia; order Primates; family Cheirogaleidae; genus Mirza; species Mirza zaza. The sequence continues at coordinate 51,679 of VSMD01132844.1, read as the reverse complement.
ATAAAACTTGCTTCTTTTGCCTTACAGCTTGTAGGATGGTCTCTTCTGTTGATATTTTGGTCAGTCTGATGACTACATGTTGTGGTGTTTTCCTGTTTGCATTGTATCTCCCTGGGGTCCTTTGTGCCTCTTGGATTTGAAGGTTTAAGTTATTGGCCAGACCTGGGAAATTTTCCTCAGTTATATCTTCAAATAGCTTCTCCGGCCCTTGCATTTCTTCTTCCTCCTTCTCTGGAATCCAGAGGAGCCACAGGTTATTTTTCTTTGTATAATCCCACAATTCTTTTAAGCTTTGCTCATGTCTCTTATTTTTCTTCTCTGTCTCTGTGATTAATTTATTTCATTTGAAGGTGTTATCTTCAATCTCTGAGATTCTTTCTTCTGTCTGGTCCAACCTATTTTTGAGGCTTTCCAATGTGTTTTGTATTTCTCTGAATAAATTCTTCATTTCCAGATCGGATTGATTTTTCTTTAAGATCTTGATTTCCTTAGTGAATTTTTGTTCTAAGTCCTGAATTTTCTTTGTGGTTTCTTTTTCTGTTGGTTATCCATTTTTTCTTGCATATCGTTGAGCTTTCTTACAATCCAATTTTGGAATTATTCTTCTGTCATTTTAGTGTTATGGGTTTGGTTAGTATCCATTTCTTGAGATCTGGTGTATCTCTTTGGGGGAGTGTTTTTGGTTTGATTCTTTATAGTTCCAGAATTCTTTCGCTGAGCCCTCCCCATCTGGATCAGCTGATTTTTTTCCCTGTGGTACCCAGGGGTCCTCTCTTCAATGGTTTCTTGATCTGCCACTGGGGGGGAGCTCTGCCACCACACTTGGGAGGCTACCCCTGATGGGCAGGGTTACTTGTGGAGCCTATTGTGGCCACTTGCGAGGGATATAGTTCCTTGACCACAGCCCTGACTGTTGGCCACTGACCAGGGGAGGAGATCCAGCCCCCGCATATTGATCAACTGGATGACCTAAACTGTTTTGGAAAGCAAAGTCATTTGGTTGTCCGCTTTCAATCTGCACATAGGCCCAGCGGATTCACCCTAGATCAGGGGGAGAGTGGCTTTTCTTGTCTCATCCCACCTCCAGGGGAGGATCCTACCACTTTCAGCAGGAGAGATGCAGGCTAGGAGGAGAAGGTAGCTCCCCAGTCTGCCCTGGACCCCGGCACCCCAGTGGCTATAACTCCCCTTGGCATTAGTCTTCTCAGTAGTTCGTTGATCGAGCCAGGCCTGGCCAGCCGATTACAAATTGCATAAGGGTGGAATTTGTCAGGAGAGTCTGTAGGCTGAGGGAGGGGATCTGTCTGCTGCACTGTATCACACCACGGTGGCTGGGCTGTGGACCCTCTCATTGGCGACCACTTGCCCACTCGCAGGGTACCAGCACTGAGGTTGACTGTTTAGGAGGTGGCAGGTGCCGGATTGGGGGTTTGGGTCATCAGGATGCCCCGTTGCCTCCTCTATGCTGCCTTCCTGACTCACACCTGTTCAGCCATAGCTCTCGCTCTTACTGACCCACTCGGGGTGAGCTTATTCGCCCCAAGGCAGTTCCAGCTTAGAGGCCCCAACTTAGTGAACAGCTCTGTAGGACTGGCCCTGCTGGTTCCCAGAGGCAAGATATCTAATTGCCTCCCCTGTCAGCTCAGTCTGGTTTCCTCCCTACTTGGTGTTGTCCTAGCACGGAGCTCTGGGGGAGTTCACGGTGCTTTCCACTAATGACCGCACTCTTTAGCACCCACTTCTCCTATTGCAATTTCGAACCAACTTCAGACAGGTCCCTGGCTGGGTGGGTGTGGAGGTCAATGGGGAAGCAAGAAGTTCTCCTGTGGGTCTGATCCAACTTCACCCCCTGGCCCTGCGGGCTGGCGCCCTCCCAAGCTCTATGCCCTATTGTTTGTTTTACACTTTCCAGAGAATGTGATCTTATCTCCCTATCACCTTGTTTTTTCCATTTTTGAGAGTCCCATGCTGAACCTCTGCCGATTCACGATGCTGTTCTTGGTGTGTGTGTGGGGAATCCACTTGCATATAGGAGACCAAGATCTATGTCTCATTCTCTGGGAGCAGAATCTGGGGGGTTACCTTTACACCGCCATTTTCCTTATGCCCTCCCCCCCCCTTTCATTTCTGACATTAGTAATTTGCATCCTCTCTCGTTATTAGTTAACCTGGTTAGAGGCTGGGTTTATTGATCTTTTTAAAGAACTAGACTTTGGTTTCATTAATTTTCTTTCTTGATTTCTTGTTTTCTTGTTTCCTCGTTTCCTTCCTTCCTCCCTCCCTCCCTCCCTTCCTTTTCTTCCTTCTTCTTCTTCTTTTTTTTTTAGAGACAGGGTCTCACTCTTGCTCAGGCTAGTCTCGAACTCCTGAGCTTAAGCAGTCCTCCCACCTTGGCCTCCCAGAGTTCCTGTTTTTAATTTCATTGACTTCTACTCTAATTGTTATTTATTTTCTTTTGCTTGCTTACTTTAGATATAATTTATTCTTGTTTTTCTAGTTTCCTAAGTTGGAAGCTTAGATAATTGATTTTAGATTTTTTTCTTTTCTAATATTTACATTCAATACTACAAACTTCCCACTAAGTACTGCTTTTCTGCATCACACATTTTGATAAGTTGTATTTTCACTTTTCATTTAATTCAGATATTTAAAAATTTCTGTTGAGATTTCTTCTTTGATGCAGGTGTTATTTGGAAGTATGTTGTTGGATGGGCATGGTGGCTCATCCCTGTAATCCTAGTGCTTTGGGAGAGCAAGGCAGGAGGATCACTTGAGGCCAGGAGTTCGAGACCAGCCTAAGCAAGAATGAGACTCTGTCTCTACAGAAAATAGAAAAATTACCTAGGCGTGGTGATGTGTACCTTTAGTCCTAGCTACTTATGAGCCTGAGGTTGGAGGATGGCTTGAGCCCAGGAGTTTGAGGTGAGCTATAATGGCACCACTGTACTCTAGCCTGGGTGACAGAGTGAGACCCTGTCTAAAAAAAAAAGTGTGTTTAATCTCCAAGTATTTGGGGATTTTCTAGTTATCTTTCTGTTATTGATTTCTAGTTTATTTTTTCCTTTGTTTATTATATGTATTTAAGATATACAACATGATGTTTTTATATATACTTAGTGAACTGGTTACTATAGTCAAGCACATTAACATATCCACCATCTCACATAGTTATCTCTTTTTTTGCGGCAAAAGCATCTAAAATCTCTTTTTATCAAAAATCCTGAATGCAATACAATATTATTAATCGTAGTCCTCGTGTTGTACATTAAATCTCTAGACTTGTTCATCCTTCATATCAAGACTGAATAATACTTCTCTATGTGTACATGTGTGTATCTCAGAGTTTCTTTTCTTTTTTATGTTTTTTGATACAGTCTCACTCTGTTGCCCAGGCTAAAGTGCCAGGGCAACAGCCTAGCTCATAACAATCTCGAATTCCTAGGTTCAAGCGATCCTCCTGCCTCAGCCTCCCGAGTAGCTGGGGCTGCAGGCATGTGCCACCATGCCTGGCTAATTTTTTCTCTATATATTTTTAGTTGTCCAGCTAATTTATTTCCTTTTTTTTTTTTTTTTTTCTTTTTTTTTTTTTTTTTTTTTTTTTTTTTTTAGCAAAGTTGGAGTCTTGCTCTTGCTCAAGCTCTTCTTGAACTCCTGAGCTCAAATGATTGGCCCGCTTTGCCCTCTCACAGTGCTAGGATTACAGGCGTGGCCCTGTAGTTTCTTTATCCATTGGCCCTCACAGTTTCTTTATCCATTCAGGATCCCATTGGTAGGGATTATATTAACTCTGCCTTGCTGTTGGTAGTATGGACATGATTTATAATCCATGTACTTGTGAATTCTGTTTGCTAATATTTTGCTGAGGATTTTTCCATCAGTATCCATCAAGAATATTGGTTTGTAATTTTCTTTTCTTTTCTTTTTTTTTTGAGACAGAGTCTCACTTCGTTGCCCAGGCTAGAGTGAGTGCCGTGGCATCAGCCTAGCTCACAGCAACCTCAAACTCCTGGGCTCAAGCAATCCTTCTGCCTCAGCCTCCTGAATAGCTGGGACTACGGGTATGTACCACCATGCCCAGCTAATTTTTTCTATATATTTTTAGTTGTCCACCTAATTTCTTTCTATTTTTAGTAGAGACAAGGTCTTACTCTTGCTCAGGCTAGTCTCAAACTCCTGACCTCGAGCAATTCTCCTGCTTCAGCCTCCCAGAGTGCTAGGATTACAGGCATGAGTCACCACACCCAGCCGGAATTTATTTCTTATAGGGCTGAGAAGTCTAAGGACTAGGGGCTGTGTCTGGTGAGGGCCTTCTTGCCAGTATGCACTCTGCAGATCTCCAAGGTAGTACAGGGCATTACATGGTGAGGGGGCTGAGTGTGCTAGGTCAGATCTCTGTTCCTCTTCTTATAAAGCCACCACCCCCATTCTTATGATAACCTATTAATCTATTCACCCATCAATCCACTAATCCATGAAGGATTAATCTATTCATGAGGGTAGAAATATTCAGATCATAGCACATAAGTTTATAGTTACTTTTTGTGCTTTTGTCTTTTAATTCCTATTAGGAATTAAGAGTAGAGTTACTTGCCAGAATTAAAATAATACAGGTTTTCATATTTGTCCATATATTTATCTTTATCAGAAAACTTTATATTTTCCTGTGGTTTCAAATTATTATTTAGTGTCATTTAGTTTCAACTTGAAGGACTGCCTTCAGCATTATTTTAAGGGCAGATCTAGTGGTGATAAACTCCCTTAGCTTTTGTTTATCTGTGAATGTCTTCATTTCCCCTTCATTACTGAACAGTTTTATAGTATTTTCTGTTTATAGATTTTTTTTCTTTTACTACTTTAAATATATTATCCCACTGTATTCTGGCCTGCAAGTCTTCTGAGTAATCTGCTGATAATTTTACTAAAGCTCCCTTGTATGTGATAAGTTGCTTTTTCCTTGCTGCTTTCAAGATTGTCTCTTTGACTTTCATTTTCAACAGTTTGATATACTATGTTTTTGTATAGATCTCTTTGGGTTTATGCAGAATGTGGATTTATTTGAGCTTGCATTTCTTTTCTCAAATATTGGATATTTTCAGTCATTTTATCTTTAAATAAACTCTTTGCCCATTTCTGTCTCTCTTCATTTGCTAAAATGCCTGTAATAGAATATTGGTCTGCTTGGTTATGTCCCATTAAGTTCCATAGGCTCTTTTTACTTTTTTCTTTTTGCCCCTCAGACTTGATAATTTCAAATGAGCTATCTTCAAGTTTACTGATTCTTTTTTCTATCCAAGTCTGCCATTGAACCCTTCTGGTAAATTTTTCAATTTAGTTATTGTGTTTTCAAGTCTGGAATTTCTGTTTGTCTCTTTTTTGAAATCGTTGTCTTTGTTGATATTTTCATTAATTCATATGTCATTTTTCTGAGTTCATTTAGCTGTCTTCTTTAGCTCACTGAGCTCATTTAAGAGAGTTGTTTTAAATCCTTGTCAAGTAAGTCAGAGACCTGTGCTTTTTTAGGATTAGTTTCTAGAGATTGCTTTTGTTCCTTTTAATGGGCTACATTTCTGTTTTTCTTTTTTTGTATACTGTGATCTTTTGTTGAAAATTGAGCTTTTGAATAAACAGCCACCTCTCTCAGTCTATGAGGACTGGCTGTGTGTAGGGGAATACCCTCACTGATTAGCCTAGTGTAAGGGCCATGGTCCTCAAACTTTTTCTGGTGATATATCTTCTATGAGCCTGTGTGTGTGTTTTTATTTTAGTTCCTCCATAAACTTGGCTTCTTTTAAATGTCTTAATTGCCCTGAAAGCCTCATCTCTGCTTCCCTTACATCTCGTGCTATCCTCCCTGCTCATAATATCTTTCCCCCACTGCCTGTACATGTGCAGCCCTCCTGCAGTTCTCATGCAATTGCTTGCAGTGGCCTTCAATCTGATATCCAAACTATACAAACATAAAAAAAAAACACCGGAAAATTTTTTACTGTTTCAAGTGTGCTTTTTTCTTGGTTAGGCATTTACTTGGTTGCTGCAGCTTCTTTCCTGGTTTCTAGTTTGTACTCGTTTGCTTTTTTCTCTATTCCTTTATTCTGCTCGGGATTTAATTTTTTAAATGCTCCAGATTTTACAAAGCGCGGCAGTAGAATAACAAACTGGAATTTCTTTTCATACAAACTTATTTATTTGGATTTTTTTAATATTTCAAATTATTGATACATTCAAAGAGTAATTTTAATCTCTATAGTTTTTCATGGTGTGAGCTGCTACTGATGCTAACCATGTCAAGTCACACTCGACATCCTAGTGCAGAGGGCTAGAGTTCTCACAAGGCTATTTTGTTCTGAATGTTGTTGTTTATTTGGTTTACATGGTTTATTGACATGGAGAAATGAGTTCCTAGAGCTTCCTAGTCAGCCAGCTTGTTGGCATCCTCTCTGTTGTTGAACTTAGTGTCACTTCAAAGGAAGTTTTTAGCTACTGATTTAATTTAATTGATTTATTTTTTGGTAGTTCAAGCTTTCCATTTGGTAACTATGTATTCTCTTGAAGGTTATCTACTTTTTATGAGTTTTCACATTTTTAGAAAGCTTTATACGTTAGTCTCATTGTTTTCAACTGATTTACAGTTCTCTCCATTTTTGGAATCTGTATTTATTTGTGCCTTTTTAATTTTTTTCCTCTATCAGTCTTGCTGGAGATTTATCTATCGAATAGGTCATTTTGAAATGACCAGATTTTGGCTTGTTGATCATGTCTTTCCTTTTTCCTAATTTTTGTATGATTATTTTTTTTAGCTTTATTATTTATTTTCTTTTTCTTTGTGTTTCCTTTATTGTTCTTTTTCCAGCTCCTTGAATTGAAAATTTATCTCATTGATTTTCAACTTTCTTCTATTTCTAATAAATGCATTTAGGGAATTGTGTTTCTTTCTAAGTGCCATTTTAGTGGCATCCTATGAATTTTGATATGTAGTACTGAAATTTTTGTTCTAAATATTTTTCTATTTTATTTTGTTTAATTTTCTATTGGGGGCCGGACACAGTGGCTCACGCCTGTAATCCTAGCACTCTGGGAGGGTGAGGCAGGCGGATCGTTTGAGCTCAGGAGTTTGAGAGCAGGAGTTCGAGACCCGCTTCAGCAAGAGCAAGACCTTGTCTCTACCAAAAATAGAAAAATTTAGTCAGGCGTGGTGGTGCATGCCTGTACTCCCAGCTACCCAGGAGGCTGAGTCAGGAGGATTGCTTGAGCCCAGGAGTTTGAGGTTCCTGTGAACTAGACTGACACCATGGCACTCTAGCCGGGGCAACAGAGTGAGACTCTGTCTCAAAAAAAAATTTTTTTTATTCTATTGGGGGTGAAGAAGAAGCTGCTGCTGGGCCCCAACGAGCCTGTTGTGGCAGCAGCCGGTGACCTGAAAAAAATTTTTTTTTTAAATTATTTATTTAATTAATTTTTATTAATTTAAATAAAATAATTTTTTATTAAAAAATAAAAATTTAACATTTGATTTTTTAATTTTTATTGCTGTTTGAGTTATTTAGAAATATAGAAGTAGAAAATAGAGTTTTAGTTTGTTTTTTCTTTTTGGGTACTAATTCTATGTAAGGTTATTAGATCGAGTTTGTTCTTATATTGCTTGGTTACTTTTTTCTGTTTCCCACTGTGATGGTAGATTTATCTTCTTCCTATAGTTTTGTTAAGATAGCCTTAAAATATTTAGTGAGACTTATACAAATTAAGAATTGTTATATCTTCTAGATCAGCAGTCCCTAACTTTTTTTGTACCAGGGACCAGTTTTATGTAAGACAATTTTTGGTGGGAGGGGATGGGACAGGAGGAAGAGCTCAGGGGGTGATGTGAGTGATAGGGAGTGGCTGTAAATACAGGTGAAGCTTTACTTACTTGCCTGCCACTCACCTTCTGCTATGCAGCCTGGTTTCTAACATGCCACAAACAGGTCTATGGCTGGGGAGTTTGGGACTGCAGTCCTAGATGACTTGGTAATTTTATCATTATGTAGTTATCATCCTTTATACTCAGTAGTGTTTTTTTTTATTCTCAGTATTAATTTACATAGCACAGTAGTTCCCAGCTGCAGCTGTTTGGCTCTCAGGGGATATTTGGCTATGTCTGGTGACATTTTTCATTGTCACTAATTGGGGGGATCTAAGGTGCTACTAGCTTCTAGTGGATAAAGGCCAGGGTTGGTGCTAAACATCCTACAGTGCAAAGGAAAGCTTCTCACAACAAAGTATTAATATTACCTAGCCCCACATATCAATAGTGGCAATGTTGAGAAACCCTGATATAACATTAGTTTGGTACCAGAAGAGATAAAGGAAAGAGGAATAGCATCCATTCAAAAAAGGAAGGATTTTCAAAATTAAAATATGTAAATCTGAGTCAAAAACAGGTGGAAAAGACGTACTTAGAATCTCAGATGTGAAACAATATTTTATATGTGTGTATATATGTAGGTAGGTAATCTATTTTAATATTTTCCTGGCATATTATTTTCTGTACTTTTATTTTTAAACATTCTGTGTCTTTATGACTTAGGTATATTTGTTCTAAATAACATGTAGCTTACAAATAGCATATATCTCTTAAAATTTGATCTGACAATATCTTCTCTAAACTACTGTTAGTACATGTATACTTATTATAATTACAGATATATTTCTTTCATCTTATTTTTTAAAATTTTTATTTGTTGTCTTATGTACTTTGCTTCTGTCAGGCATTTTGAGGTGTTACTAACCTGGAATCACTTTTGATTTTCCAGCTTGTGATTTCACAGACATGAAGGGGTATAAATTTTAGCCCCAAACCTACATGAGGGCTAGGTTGTACAAATTAGAACTGTGAGACATCAGGCTTTGTGATTGCTCAATTACTGCTTTGATTTTTAGTTTCGTATTTGTTATTCAGATGTAGTGACTTTTCTGAATTTCTTTTGAGCTCAATTATGCACACAAAAGAGTTCTTGTTAATTTTAACAAGTTTCTTTCTACACCCTTGGTAATTTGTAGGAAGTTAGTTGCTCTGCCTATTATCAGACACAGAATTTTTTTTTTCTTTCTTTTTTTCTTTGCTCAAGAAAAGAATTTATTTTATTTTATTTTAATAGATTTAGGGGTAAAAGTTGAATTCCATTACATGTATAGCAATGAAGTCTGGATTTTTAGAGTGCCCATCACCGACATACTGTGCATTGTACCTTATAGGTAATTTTTCATCCTTTACCTCTCCAATCCTCTCCCGTTTCTGAGTCTCCAGTGTCCATAGTACCACTCTGTGTGTTCTTGCGTAGCCATAGTTTAGCTCCCACTTATAAGTGACAACACGCAGTGTTTTTCTGTTTCTGATTTATTTCACTTAGGATAATGGCCTCCAGTTCTATCCACGTTGCTTCAAAAGACATTATTTTCCTCCTTCTTATCATTCATACTCCCTGATATATGTATACCACATTTTCTTTATCCACTTATCAGTTGATGGGTACTTAGGTTGATTCCCTATCTTTGTGACTGTGAATTCTGCTGTGATAAATATATGAGTGCAGATGTCTTTTTGATATAATGATTTCTTTTCCTCTAGGTATATATCCATAGTGGGATTGCAGGACTGAATGGTAGATCTATTTTTAGTTCTTTGAAGATTGAGAAATCTTCATACTGCTTTCCCTAGAAGTTGTACTAATTTACATTCCCACCAATAGCATGTAAGTGTTCCCTTTTCACTGCATCCCTTGCCCTAAGATGGTATCTCTTTGTGGTTTTAATTTGCATTTGCCTGCTGACTAGTGATATTGAGCATACTTCATAATGTTTTTTGGCCTTTGTAGATCTTCTTTTGAAAAATGCCTATTTATGTCATTTGTCTACTTTTTAATGGAGTTGTTTTTATCTTGCTGAGTTGTTTGAGTTCCTTGTAGATTCTGGATATTAGTCCTTTTTTGGACACATAGTTTGGGAATACTTTCTCCCATTCTGTAGGTTGTCTATTGCTCTTTTAATTATTTCTTTTGCACAGAAGCTTTTTAATTTAATTAAATTCCATTTGTCTATTTTTGTTTTTGTTGAATTTGCTTTTGGTCTTTGCTTAGGCCAATGTCCAGAAGAGTTTTTCTTAGATTTTCTTCTAGGATTTTTATTGTTTCAGGTCTCATTTAAGTTTTTAGTCCATCTTGAGTTAATAATATGTATTGTGAGAGATGTGCAGTTTCAGTCTTTTGCACGAGGCTATCCAATTTTCCCAGAACAATTTATTGAATAGTGTGTTCTTTCTGCAGTGTATATTTTGTCTTCTTTGTCAAAGATCGGTTGGTTGTAGATATGTGGTTTTATTTCTGGGTTCTCTATTCAGTTCCATTGATCTGTGTGGACACAGAAATTGATAGAACTGGTCCCTTGCCTCTGAAGTAGGTTGAAAAAAAAAAAAGATATAATAACTGGTCATAATATCCTTGGGTTGTCTTTTCTTCTGGCTGGTGTAGATCCATTAGCAGATATCAGATATTGCCTCTTTACTATTCCTACTATACTTTACCCAAAAACTTCTAAATGGTCTATGTTGTGGCTCCTTAAAGTACTCCCATGTCTCTTCCGGTTTCTTTCCTAGTTTTTTTATATTTAACCCACTGTGTGCTACTATTGAGTGGTAACTTATAACTCACTTATTTTGCCTTTAATTATGTTCTTTAGTATTATCTCAACCTTTTTAATGACTTTTACATTTGGTGTTATTAATTTTTTTGTTAGCATTCATCTTAACTCATGGCTACATGTTTTACTTTTATGACTTCATCCTTTTTTCTTCTTCTTTTTTTTTTAAATCGACAGTGTCTTGCTCTGTTGCTCATGCAGAGTGCAGTGGCATGATCATAGGCCACTGCAGCCTTGAACTCCTGGGCTCAAGCGATTCTCCCCTCCTGAACCTCCTGAGTAGCTGGAACTATAGGCATGTACTACCACACCTGGGTAATTTAAAAACAATATTTTTTAGAGATGAAGTCTCATCATATTCCCCAGAGTGGTCTCAAACTCCTGCCTTCAAGTGATCCTCCTGCCTCAGCCTCTCAAAGTGCACAGTGGCTTACATGGTGGCACAAATGGCCTCAAGAAGCCCTGAGAAAATGTGACCCTATTTCCTTATTTTTTAAGTGAAGATAATAGATAGCTTGGATAGTGGTTGCAAAGTGGAAATATTATATATGTGAAAGTGGTTTATAAACTGAGAAGTATGATCTAAATATTAGAGTATTTTTATTGTTATATAATTGGAGTGGTTGTGTTAATGACTCAAGTTAAGTCTGCTTTTGATTTTCAGGTTGTTCCATTGAACTGTTACGTATGGCAACAGTCATTTCATCAAGGCAATAGTAGAACACAAATTACTAATACAAATGCGCCAGAAACAACAGCTCAGTGGGGTTCTGGGGATGATCAGGTATGTCTTCTGTAACTGGCAAACATTTTCTTTAGATAAATAGCACAAGAAATTCTGATTTAGCTGTGAAGAATAGAAAGAATTAAATTGCTGTAATATTCTTTTTTTTTTTTTTTTTTTAAGACAAGGTCTCACTCTGTCACCCATGCTGGAGTGCATGGCACAATCATAGTTAGCTGTAGTCTCAAACTCATGGGCTCAAGCTATTCTCCTGCCTTGGCTTCCCAAAGTGCTGGGATTACAGGCATGAGCCGCTGCACCTGGCCTAATATTCTATTTTTCTAACAGATCTTCACAACCTTTATGTAGAACAGCTGTTCACTTTTTTTTTGGTCTCAGAACTCTTTATATTCTTCAAAAGTATTCTAAAGAGCTTTTGTTTATGTGGATTATCTATATAGATATTTAGCATTTCTTCAAATATTTAAAGAAATTTAAAAACATTTATTTTAAAATTTATTTGAAAAGAACATACCCATTACATATTACCATAAGTAGTACATTTAAAGTGAAAAATGACTATTTTCCAAAACCAAAAACAATTAGTTGGAAAAGTAGCACTGTTTTACATTTTTGTAAATCTCTTTTTATGTCTGGCTTAACAGAAACCAGTTGATACATTAGTCAGGGTTCTTTAGAGAAATAGAACCAGTAAGACATACAGATACAGGCTGCTTTAACAAAAGAAAAAAAGATTAATTAAAAATTAAAAAGTAAAAAGAAAATATAAAATTATAAAAAAGAGTCATATATATCTGTCTACATATAGATAGATGTATATCTTTGTCAATATTTATTATAAGGAATTGGTTTATGTGATTATGGAGGCTGAGAATTCCCAAGTTCTGCAAGCTGGAGACCCTGGAGAGCTGAGGTGTAGTTACAATTTGAGCCCAAAGGCCTGAGAACCAGGACAGCCAGGGGTATAAATTCTGGTCTGAGTCTGAAAGCAGAAGAGCCTCCAGCTAGAAGACCATCAGGCAGGGAGAGTAATTTCCCTCTTGCTCAGCCTTTTGTTCTATTTAGACCTTCAGTGTATTGGACCAGGCCCACTCAGATTGGGAAGGGTAATCTGCTTTACTTAGTCTCCAGATTCAAACGTCAGTCTCATCCAAATACACTCACATGGACACACCCAAAATAATGTTTAATCTGGACACCCTGTGACCTAGTCATTTTGACACATAACATTTACCACGATAGCTGGATTCTCATATCTGCTTCTGCATTCAGTCTGTTGGGATGTGGTTTTTTTTTTGGTTGAAGTATATGAAGACATGCTAGCCTCACATAGATAGGTAGTTAGAAAAAGGAGGCTGTTAATAGATTCCTTGAAAGGATGTCAGTGACCCTCAGGGATCTTTCGACCACACTTTCAGAACCTTGATCTAGAACATAGTCATTAACTTTGAAGAAATGCAAAAATCATGAGCAGATAGGAAAAAAGCTCATATATGGTTATTGGAGGAAAAATGCAGCCTCACTTTTACAATGGTTAAATATTGGTAAAGCTGATTATCTAATAACTTGGGTAGCATATTTCTTCTACCTTCAGTTTTCCTTAAATTGCAGTGGTTACCCATTAGATGTGAAATATGAAGGAAGGGAGATTTGCTATCACTGAGGAAAAGGAATTAAGGGAAATCTTGACCAGAAAAAAGCACAGTACCCTGGGGCCAGTAAATGGAGGAGGATTGTTTTAGGTGGAATTGTGCCCCTCAAATGATATGTTGAAGTCCTAATCCCCAGTACCTCAGAATGTGACCTTACTTGGAAATGGTGATTGCAGATGTAATTGTTTTCAGTTAAGATGAGGTCATATTGGAGTAGTGTGGACCCTTAATCCAATACAGCTGGTATACCTATGTAAGAGGAGAATGCCATAGAAAAAGACACAGGCCAGGCATGGTGGCTCACGCCTGTAATCCTAGCACTCTGCGAGGCCGAGGCAGGTGGATCGTTTGAGCTCAGGAGTTCAAGACCAGCCTGAGCAAGAGCGATACCCCATCTCTACTAAAAATAGAAAGAAATTACTTGGACAGCGAAAAATATATAGAAAAAAATTAGCTGGGCACGGTGGCACATACCTGTAGTCCCACCTACCCGAGAAGGTGAGGCAGGAGGATCACTTGAGTCCAGGAGTTTGAGGTTGCTGTGAGCTAGGTTGACGCAATGGCACTCTAGCCCGGGCAGCAAAGTGAGACTCTGTCTCAAACTAACTAACTAAAAAAAAAAAAGACACAGGAGAGGATGGCCATGTAAGATGGAGGCAGAGATTAGAATTATGCTGCCAAAAGATAAGGAGCTTCCAGAAGGTAGAAGTAGTAAGAAAGGATCCTACCTCAGAGGCTTCAGAGGGAGTATGACCCTGTCAACATCTTGATTTCAAACTTCTGGACTCTAGAACTGTGAAAGAATAAATTTCTGTTATTTTAAGTGACCTGGTTTGTGTCACTTTGTTTCCTAGGCAGCCCTAGGAAACTAATACAGGGATATATTCCTAAATAATTTACTATTTTCTGAGGGTATGTTTTTGATAGAGCATAGTCCAAATATTGATATCTTCCTTTTGTCCCCGTCTTATAAAATACAAACCATGATGAATCCTACAGCAAGCATTTCCTTTCTGCCTTTATACCTGGGTTCCTCAGAATAGCTAGAAAATTATGCAACTCTCTAATTCTCTTCCTTCTTTTCCTCTTCTGATTATTCTGCTCATTATTTGTCTGCGTTGCTGTCATCTGAGCTACCACTCTTTATTAATTGAAAACTACAGCTCTTGCTACATTGTCTTGCTCTCTTTTATTTCTCTCATTTCAACATATTAATACATTACCCATCCAATGCCTGAAGTTCCCAGGTCTTTAATCTAACTTCCAGCAGTCTTTCCCTCGATATCTCCTTTAAGCTTTCTCTTACTCTTCCATGGTCAGAGTTCAGATTTTGTCATTGCTAGCAACTTGAGTACAAATGTCTCATCCTCTCTTCCTTTACAGCTACTGCCCCATTCAATATTCTGCTCCCTGATAAAGTGAAATATAAGAGTGGTCTACATTTTTTGTTTCCATTTCCTGATATCCTACCCTTAGTTTTTAAAAGTCAGGTTTATTGAGGTATGAATTAAATATATCAAAATTCACTCTTTTAGGTGTACAGTTTGTTAAATGAGTTTTGATAAATATATACAGTCATGAAACCACCACCACATTTGAGATACACAATTTTGCCATCACCCCAAAGAAGTTCCCGTGTGTCTCTTTGTAGTCAATTACTTCCTTCACCCCTAGTCCTTGGCAACTGCTAATCAGATTTCTGTCTCTGTAGTTTTACCTTTTCAGAATAATACAGTGTATAAACTTTTGAATCTGACTTATTTCACTTGGCACATGCTTTTGAGATTTATCTACGTTATTGCATGTATCAATAGTTTGTTCCACTTTAATTTTTATTGCTGAGTAGTATTCTATTTATGTATGGGTTTTTCAGTAGGCATATGACTCCATTTCATTTCTTTTTTTTTTTTTTTTTTTTTTGAGACAGAGTCTTGCTTTGTTGCACAGGCTTGAGTGAGTGCCCTGGTGTCAGCCTAGCTCACAGCAACCTCAAACTCCTGGGCTCAAGCAATCCTACTGCCTCAGCCTCCCGAGTAGGTGGGTCTATAGGCATGCGCCACCATGCCCGGTTAATTTTTTCTATATATATTAGTTGGCCAATGAATTTCTTTCTATTTATAGTAGAGACAGGATCTCACTCTTGCTCAGGCTGGTTTCGAACTCCTGACCTTGAGCAATCCGCCTGCCTCAGCCTCCCAGAGTGGTAGGATTACAGGCGTGAGCCACCGCGCCCAGCCTAACTTCATTTCTCTTAAGTAAATATCTAGGAATGAGTTTGTTGACTGATATGGTAATTGTATGTTTAACATAGGAAAATGCCAAACTGTTTTCCAAAGTGGTTTACATTTTGTATTCCCAGTAGTGTAAGAGAGTTCTAGTTGTTCTGCACTCTTGCCAGCTCTTTGTACGTCACTTTTTTTGTTTTTTTAATATTAGCCACTCTGGAAGGTATATTGTGGTGTCTCATTGTGGTTTTAATATGCATTTCTCTGATAACTAATGATATTGAACATCTTTTTGTGTGCTTATTTGCCCTTCATTTTTCTTTATCAGTGAAAGATCTGTTTAAATCTCTTCTCCATTATTTATGGCTATTTTATTTCATTTGTTAAGCTTTGAGAGTTCATTATAGTTCTAGATGCAAGTCCTTTATCAAATGTCTTTTGGAAATATTTTCTACCAGTGTGGCTTATCTGTGTATTCTCTTGTCTTGAAAAGCAGAAGTTTTAATTTTTATGAAATTGGTTTATTGATTTTATTTTTCCTTTTGTAGCTTGTACTTCTTGTATCCTGTCTGAGAAATCTTCACTTAATACTAGGTCACAGAGATTTTCTTCTAGACCAGGGTTTCTTAACCTTGGCATTATTGACATTTTAGCTGAATAATTCTTTTTTGTTTTTTTTGAGACAGAGTCTCGCTTTGTTGCCCAAGCTAGAGTGAGTGCTGTGGCGTCAGCCTAGCTCACAGCAACCTCAAACTCCTGGGCTCAAGCAATCCTACTGCCTCAGCCTCCCGAGTAGCTGGGACTACAGGCATGTACCACCATACCTGGCTAATTTTTTCTATATATATTAGTTGCCCAAGTAATTTCTTTCTTTTTATAGTAGATCTGGGGTCTCGCTCTTGCTCAGGCTGGTTTCAAACTCCTGACCTCAAGCAATCCGCCCGCCTAGGCCTCCCGGAGTGCTAGGATTACAGGCGTGAGCCACCGCGCCCGGCCTAGACTGAATAATTCTTAATTTTGGGGGTTATCCTGTGTATCGTAAGATATTTAGCAGCATCCCTGGCCTCTTCTCACTAGATATATCAATAATACTTCCCCAAGTTGTAACCATCAAAAATGTTTCCTAACATTGTCAAATGTCCCAAGATTGAGAAGAGAGGGGTGCCAAAATCTCTCCTAGCCAAGAACCACTGTTTCAGAAGTTGTATAGTTTTAGGTTTTACATTTATGTCTACGGTCCATTTTGAGTTGGTTTTTGTATATGGTGTGAATATCTAATTGTCATTCCAGCACCATTTGCTATCTTTTTCTCTGGTGGATTTCTTGACATCTTTGTCAAAAATAAATTGACATAATGTGTGGGTCTGTTTCTGCACTCTCTATTCCATTGATTTGTATGTCCATCCTCATGTCAATGTTATACCCTTAATTACTATACTGTCTTAAAACCAGATCGTGTGATTTTTCTCACTTTGTTCCTCTTTTGACCTTGCTAATCTCACTTACTAGTTTTAGTGGTTTTTTTGTAGGTTCTTTAAGATTTTCTACGTGGACAATTATATCAACTGTATTTTATTTTTTCCTTTTTAATATATTTGCTTAACATTTCCTTTTTTTTTTTTTTATTTTTGCCTTATTACACTGGGTAGGATGTGCCTATTCTTTTACTTGATCTACTTTGTGTTCTGACCACAACCCTATGAAAGCAAGCCTTACCAACAATATTTGTGTAGCTGAATACAGTGAATACTTTTCTGTCCTTATCTTAGGTACAGATGTACAATTTTGCCATTACCCCAAAAAGTCAATAATGTCAAATAATGTATTTGACATTATTAAGCATCATATAACTTAACATCATTTCCTTTATTGGCTTCTCCTAGTTTTCTCTCTACTCTTCTGGCTATTCTATCTCAGTATCTTTTGCTGCTTTATTTTTGTCTGTTAAACGTCAAAATCAAAATTTGTAAGCCTTGGGCCTGAGTATGACTCAAATGTGTTTGCAAAAACTTATTTTTTTGGTACAATGTTTAAAATATTTTGAAATAAAATAATTTAAAGTGAGCATGCACTGCATACTTAGCTGCAAGTCTAATTACTCTCTAAGTCCAGGACAGAGTCCACTCTCTTTTTTATTTTTTTAAAGATACAGGGTTTTGCTCTGTCAGTTAGGCTAGAGTGCAGTGGTGTCATCATCGCTCTCACCGCAACCGGCAAGCTCAAATTCCTGGGCTCAAGTGATCCTCCTGCCTCAGCTTCCTGAGTAGCTGAAACTACAGGTGTGCACCACCATGCCCAGCTAATTTTGTATTTTTTATTTTATATAGAGATGGTGTCTCCCTATGTTGTCCAGGTTGATCTTGAACTCCTGGTGATCTTCCTACTTCGGCCTCCCAAAGTGCTAGGATTATAGGCATGAACCACTGTGCCTGGCCCAGATTCTCTCATTTGTCTTACCTCTCTGGCTCCTTATACACATTTGAGTTTTTGACTGCTGCTCCAAATGTTGGAATGTTTTTGATTCTCATCCAGATCCAGGGCTTTAAATATATCTGTATATTGGTAAATTGCAAATGTATATCTTCAACATTTACTTCTCCCTCAAAATTGGGCTGAATACTTATTTGGTTTTTTTTTTGAGACAGAGTCTTGCTTTGTTGCCCAGGCTAGAGTGAGTGCCGTGGCGTCAGCCTAGCTCACAGCAACCTCAAACTCCTGGGCTCAAGCAATCCTGCTGCCTCAGCCTTCCAAGTAGCTGAGACTACAGGCATGTGCCACCATGCCTGGCTAATTTTTTGTATATATATTTTTAGATGGTCAATTAATTTTTCTGTTTTTAGTAGAGACGGGGTCTCGCTCTTGCCCAGGCTGGTTTTGAACTCCTGACCTCGAGCAATCCACCCGTCTCAGCCTCCCAGAGTGCTAGGATTACAGGCGTGAGCCACCGCGCGGCCTGAATACTTGTTTGTTATCCCTGGTCACATCTGTCAAAAATATTTAGAGATTTGTTGGCCTTTTTATTTAAAAGGTATAACACAAAGAATCTTTGTATGATAGAAACACAGCAATAAAATGCATGATGCAGAAAGAATAGGAATGTTGCACAGAGGTTATTTTAAAATTCATTTTATAATATAATGGGAAATTATAAGAATATGTTTACAGGGGAGAAGAATGATTTAGTAATGAGAGAAAAATGAAGGAAAGTGGGAGAATCACATATAGGAAGGAAAACATTGAAAAAAATGAAAGTAGATAGAAAGGCCTTTGAGAGTTAGACTTTTTAAAAACATTTTTTAAAGAGACAGAGTATGGCCGGGCGCGGTGGCTCAAGCCTGTAATCCTAGCTCTCTGGGAGGCCGAGGTGGGCGGATCCTTTGAGCTCAGGAGTTCGAAACCAGCCTGAGCAAGAGCGAGACCCCATCTCTACTATAAATAGAAACAAATTAATTGGCCAACTAATATATATAGAAAAAATTAGCCGGGCATGGTGGCACATGCCTGTAGTCCCAGCTACTTGGGAGGCTGAGGCAGCAGGATTGCTTGAGCCCAGGAGTTTGAGGTTGCTGTGAGCTAGGCTGATGCCATGGCACTCACTCTAGCCTGGGCAATAAAGTGAGACTCTGTCTCAAAANGACTCTGTCTCAAAAAAAAAAAAAAAAAAAAAAAGAGACAGAGTATTGCTCTGTTGCCCAGGTTGGAGTACAGTAGCGCGATCATAGTTCACTTAAGCCTCAAATTATTGGCCTCAAGTGGTCCTCCTGCCATGGGCTCCCAAAGTGCTGGGATTACAGGCGTGAGCTACTGCACCTGGTCTGAGAGATCATTTTTAAAAAGTCATAAGGTAGAAATCCGATAATGGAGTTGTAAATCACCAGATGGTGATAGGAAGACAATGGAGTTCCTGTTCATTGCTGTATGCTGATTGAAGTAGGAGATGAGGTCATCAGTTGAAAATGAAGGAGAGTTCAGTAGTTCCGAGGAGAGACAAAGTATAATGTAATCATTTTAGAGAGTCAGCTCACCAGGAAAATATAGTAGGATTTCCAGGCAATACTGAGTGCCCTTGAGGTTTAATGTCATAAATTTAAAGGAAAACCGGTCAGTTGGGGTGTATGATTTCTCCAGCAACGTGCTACTGCTTGAATTCAGGCAAGAAGGTTCAACCAGCATTAACTTTTACCTGGCAAATAGAGTAGTGGGAGAAAAATGCAAGAAAGTTAAGTGATTATAAGGTGGAAAGGAAAATTATTATCAGGAAAAGTGATTATAAGGAGGACTGTGAACTCTCAGAGGAATAAAGAGGGAACTACAAATAGAAAGGAATGATGAAAATTATAAATGTGATAGGATAGTTGTCTTCATGAGGTTAAAGAATTATTGCAGTTGAGAAGTTAGAGAGTAAGTTATCTGTAGAGGTCAGAGGATGGGCAGGAGCACTAATGGAAATGTCTGTAATCGGGAGTGAGGAGTTAACTATGGGACCTCAGGTCAAAGTATGGTCAAAGAGGCTGAGCTTTGAGTTATAGAGCTAGATATTTTGCTGTAGTGAGAGTCACAACATGATTGGACTTCTCCTGCTTTGAAACTTTTCATTGGCCCACTATCCCCTGTACAATGGAATGTTGTCAAAAGAAAAAATTCAAAATTAATCATTCTTATAGTCCTTTTATTTTCAAGTATTAGAAAGGTGAAAAGCATGTTTCCAGTAGCAATTTGATGTTATAGTTTTGACTAATTTATCCAGCATAGGAGGGATTGAGATATTTTGGAATTTCAAAAATTTACTCTTCCATAATCTCACAAGCCATAGATGAGTAGTGTTAACATTGTAGAATATTTCTTGCTAACCTTTTTTCTTTGTATATATTTGTATAACTGATATTATATGGTAGGTAGTTAGATCCCTTTTAAAAAAAAAACTTACTGTATGAACATTTTAGTTATGAGTTTTAAATACTGAAAATACTTCTTCAAAGACAAAAGTCTTGTTGGAAAATGTGAAAATTATAATACATCTTTTTTTATGGATTCTGGGTCATCTGGGAATTAAAAGATACCTATATTCTCTTAAAAACATTTGAGTTGATCAAGGAAGAAGACTATAGTAATAGGCAATAAAATAATGACAATCAAATTAATGCATTGTATATGTAAGGCTGCTATCAATATAATGTTATTTTCTCATGCTTTTATTTAATAAATAAGGGAAAATTGGATGAATTAATTATTCAACCAGAGATTTTGGGTAAAGACTGAAAAACTGCAAGTAGAGGAAACATGACAAAGAAGAAAACAGAAATAAATAAGTTATGAAATATAATTGCTAAATTCAAGAAATAATGGAAAAAGTAGATAAATTCCTAATAAATACAATCAAGAAAAAACCACAATGAAATGGAATTTATACAAAAGTATCAAAGTTTATAGAGGGAGGATTAGGATTACTAAGAAGGAAATTGAAAAAGTTATGATAGTACTAGCTATCAAAAAAGATTTTGGACCTAATAGATTTCACTGCTGAAATATTTTAAAGTTTTAAGGAAAATTGACTTTCCTTGTATAAAATAATATAAAACAAAGTTATGAAAAAAGTTAGAAAACAAAGCCAGGAATTCTAAAATGATGATTAATCTTAATTATGGCTGTATAAGTGTGAAAATTTTAAAGAATATGCTTGTAAATATGATTTAAAAGTTTGATCCACTACTACCTCGTAAGAAATATGAAGATTTTTTTTTGTTGTTGCCCAGGCTAGAGTGAGTGATGTGGTGTCAGCCTAGCTTACAGCAACTTCAAACTCCTGGGTGCAAGCAATCCTTCTGCCTCAGCCTCCCGAGTAGCTAGGACTACAGGCATGCACTACCATGCCTGGCTAATTTTTTCTATATGTATTAGTTGGCCAATTAATTTCTTTCTATTTATAGTAGAGACGGGGTCTTGCTCTTGCTCAGGCTGATTTCGAACTCCCGACCTCGAGCAATCCGCCGGCCTCGGCCTCCCAGAGTGCTAGGATTACAGGCATGAGCCCCTGCGCCTGGCCTGAAGATGTTTTAATATAAAGAAATGTATTGGCCGGGCGCGTGGCTCACACCTGTAATCCTAGCACTCTGGGAGGCCAAGGTGGGTGAATCGCTGGAGGTCGGGAGTTTGAAACCAGCATGAGCAAGAGCGAGACCCCGTCTCTACTATAAATAGAAAGAAATTAATTGGCCAACTAAAAATAAATAGAAAAAATTAGCCTGACATGGTGGCACATGCCTGTAGTCCCAGCTACTTGGGAGGCTGAGGCAGAAGGATTGCTTGAGCCCAGGTGTTTGAGGTTGCTGTGAGCTAGGCAGATGCCACAGCACTCTAGCCTGGGCAACAGAGTGAGACTCTGTCTCAGTAAAAAAAAGAAATTTATTGACTTGGGAGGCTGAGGTAGGAGGATCGCTTGAAGCTAGGAGTTCAAGTCTAGCCTGGATACCATAATGAGACCCTATCTCTTAAAAAAAAAAAAAAAATTATTGCTATTCTTTATCAGCTTTAAAGGGGGGGAAAAAGATGTTATAATGTAGTTTTATCTAATTTATTGCTCATTCCTAATCAAATTATTTAGAAATGAAAATTAAAGAATACTTTCATAGCATGATAGGAAGAATATACTTAATTATTAACTATTAATAATATCAAATTTAAAAAGGAAATACCTTTAACACTGGCCACTATTAGTATTTAATTCAACTGTAATTCAGCATTGCTATTTAGTATATTCTGTGGATTGGTGCCATTCCATGAATTATTTGTTACTGGTCTGTCAAGAGGTAAGTACAGAAATTGAGAGGAAGTATTTAGAAACTCTTATAGCAGTTTGACAGTAATTTTGTCTCTTTTTAGAACTACAAATCAAACATTTGGGCTTGTGTTTTGAATTTTGGGCTTATATAACTTTTTTATTTCATTTCTCTAGTTATTTTTACTGGTTTTAAAAATAAGGCCGGGTGTGGTGGCTCACATCTGTAATCTTAGCACTTTAGGAGGCTGAGGAGGGAGGTCACTTGGAGCCAGGAGTTTGAGATCAGCTTGGGCAACATAGTGAGACTGTGTCTCTATAATAAATTGTTAAAATTAGCCAGGTATAGTAGTGCATGCCTGTAGTCCCTACTACTTGGGAGACTGAGGCGAGAGGATCACTTGAGCACAGGAGTTCGAGGTTACAGTGAGCTATGATCAGGCCATTGCGCTCCAGCCTGGGTGACAGAGCGAGACACTGTCTCTAAAAAAAAAAAAAAAAAATTAGCTTATTAATTTTATTAACATTTTAATAAAGTATAATGAAATGGAATTAGGAAAAATTGGTCCTTTCCCATAGATTGAGAAGCATTGCTCTGAATCGTGCCACTAAGATAAGAGTAAATATTTGAAAGAGACAAAGTCATCACTGTGCATGGATGATATGATAATGTTGTATACTAAGAAAAGTCAGGGTCCTTTAGAAATTAGTATAGCTAATAAAAATTCAGTAAAGTGGTCACATGTAGAGAGTACTATAGCTTTAGGTTTAGAAAAATTTTTTGGTTTTATTATGATCATATTGTAAAATTTTATACAGAACCAAATCTATTTAATGATGAGAATAAACTATTAAGAAATATAGCAGAAATGACAGTGATTCTTCAACACTTTAAGAGATGAGTAATGATAAAAGGTCTAAAATATAGTTAATATTGTGAGAAACTTAGAACTTTACATTTTCCATACTTTAATAAGAATGTCATTAAATAGGAAGCTATATGCTACATGAGTGAACATTTTAATCTAAATGTTAATATGTATTGTAACTTGGTTAATGACTTAGCATGTTTTCCTTTAAAATTATTGTTTCAGAGAATAGAATCTTGGCATTGTCTTCCTCAAGAAATGGACTCTTCCCTAACTTTGGCTACACCTCAGACCGAGTTTAGTGCAACAGCAGAAGGGACTGAAGTGACAGACTTCCCCTCTGTGGAGGAGGGCGTATTGACCCAATCAGAAAATCAAGTAAAGAAACCCACCAGAAATCTCTTATGTTCTCCATTGTTAGGTAATGCCTCCTTATTTTACCATACTCAAAGGGATTGGCTTATTTCTGGTTTTTCACACTGGCCAGCTGGTCTAGTTATATTAAGTGTGCCCCTTATTTTATCATGTCCTATTGCTCATAGAAGGCAGAAAAGGGATAACTTCCTCTCTAGTGGGTGTTCCTTCTCAGTCCTGAATTTATAGAGTTGTTTTTGAGATAAATAAAAATTATGCTTTGACTGGTTCTTTCAGCTGTGGAGACTCAAAGATCCCTAGAAAACAAACAAAAAACAAATGTTCACATTTACCTCACTTGGTTCTTAGATTTAATTAAAGCATATATTATTATCCCCAGCTTTCACACCAAAAAATTGAGGTAAAGAGGTTGAGTGAGGTCGATTTTAACTGCTTTCCTGTTTAGGGTAGAACTCATTTGTTAGCTCTTTACAAAAGATAAACTTTAAGTACTTGTCAAATCATCAAGGAATTCAGTCATGAAGATGGTTTTATAGTTTTGTAGAGAAGCAAATTAATTCACAAATTCTCTTCAAACTTAAGCCATTGCTATCCAAATCAGGATATTAGTGCCATCGTAATCTATGATGTGAATCCTTAAAGTCAATTTTAGGTCCACATTTTAAGAAAGCTGTTAACAAAATTAAAGTACCTTTGTGGGAGGAAATGATTATAATAGTAGATGAAAGAGAAAACCTTGCTATGATGAGATATTTGAAGGGCTACCATGCTAAAGAGGAAGCAACTTATTTCTTATTCATTTAGGTAATGAATATCTAGGTACCTACTATGTGTTTGATGCTAGGGATATAGATGAAAGCTACCTCCTCTTCTGGGAAGACAATCCAGTAAACAGAAAATACCAGTACCATGGAATGAGTATGGTGTAGAGGAAGAGTCTGCAAACTACAACAGACAGGCCAAAGCTTGGTTTTTGCATTTTTAAAGAAATGTAAAAACAAACAACAGAAGTATATGCAACAGTCTATATATGACCAACAAAACCTAAAATATTTGTCATCTGGCCCTTTACAAAGAATGTTTGCTAATTCCTACTCTAGAGGTTAAAATGAGTATATAACTTATAGCGAGGCTGTTTTTCAACTTGATCTAAGAAACAGCTTTCTAATAGAGCCATTTAATAGTGGAAAAGCCTATATAACAATAACAAAAGGTGAGCTTTATGTCATTGCAAAATGTCAAGCAAAATTCTGTAGTAGAAGGATTTCAGCACTGGTTAAGAGACTGTATGATGTGACTTCTAAAATGTTTTCTAATGTAAAGTTTTTTTTGTTTTTTTTTTTTTTGAGACAAAGTCTCACTCTGCCCAGGCTAGAGTGCTGTGGTGTCAGCCTAGCTCACAGTAACCTCAAACTCCTGGGCTCAAGCAATCCTTCTGCCTCAGTTTCTCAAGTAGCTGTGACTACAGGCATGTGCCACCATGCCCAGCTAGTTTTTTAAATATATTTTTTAGTTGGCCAATTAATTTCTTTCTCTTTTTAGTAAAGACAGAGTCTTGTTCTTGCTCAGGCTGGTTTCAAACTCCTGACCTTGAGTGATCCTCCCACCTCGGTCTCCTAGAGTGCTAGGATTACAGGTGTGAGACACTGTGTCCGGCTTAATGTAAAGTTTTATAACTCTAGCTTCTCACCTACTATAAGTAAAGTAGAACATTTTAAATTATTGGAGCAAATCGAATAATTTATAGAAAATTCCATCATTGCTGTTTTATTATGCATAAGTACTGTCATTGTGCTGTTTAGGCTCTCACCAGTGGCAAATGTCATTGATGATGACTGGTGCCAGAATGGTTAGATACCTCAGAAAATAGGGATCCAAGCCATTAACAGCTGTTTAAAAGTGAGGACATAAGAAGCGGTTGAAAGTTGTAAGAAAAAGGCATTGCCAGTAAGGTATACAGCCTTCCCACTATGCAAATGCGCACATATCCATCCTCTACAGCAGCAGTCCCCAATCTTTTTGCCACCAGGTACCAGTTTCATGGAAGACAATTTTTCCACTGACAGGGGCCAGTTGCGGGAGACTGCTGTCGGTGGCGCTGGGCTCAAGCAGTGATGTGCGGCCCAGTACTTAGGGGATTGGGGACCACAGCTCTACAGTTTTGGCCTGCTCCTTTAACAGATACATTTTCCCGTTTATTAATACCTGGTCTGATTCTCCAATTGCACTTTGAAATATTCTTAAATATTTAAGGAGATGCTGAAATGCTGCCTACTTATTACTTACTATTCTTTAGTTATACCTAAATAGTTATTTCAGATAATAAAGATTTCTGTAGGTTCCTGCACCTGGTTAGGAATAACTGTAATTTTTTTAAAGAAAAGACTCTCAGGTTCTTTAAATACTCAGTCTATAGTTAATTGGAAATAGTAAATTTGCCGTATTTGCCCATGGGTTCCCCTTGTAGCATTAGCCTTAGTGTATTTGGAGACTGTTAAAAACTCTTGATGATTCTCAGTGGCTGAAAGATACTATGAAGATTTAAGACTGATTCTCTGAGCTGAGGCCAAAGAGGAACCATACCAATTGTTCCTTGGGGATAATGGTTATCTATCAGTTTCCCATTTTTAATTCATTCAGTAAATGAATCTATTTCAAGTACCTACTAAATATAGCAGGTACTTTGCTAGGAATTGAGGGTATAACTGTTAATAAAGCAGACATGGAGTTGACAATTTAGATGGGAAGCAGATAGACCAAAGATTAAAACAAGAGTGTGATGAGTAATGGTAGGTAAGGTGTGCAGGGTATGTGAGAGCAGCAGGTGAAAGGCAGAAGGTACCATAGTGAGCTTTGTGAACCCTTGGTTTGTAGTAACTTCAGGGGGAACAGTGGTGAGAGAGTGGAGTCCTCACTTTCTACATATTATTATAGGCATTTTGAAATCAAGAAACTATACTGTAGCAATCAGTATTATAGTCATATTGAAAAAGCAATTTAGTTTTAGCAAAACATCACCCACCAAGTTAAATTAATTTTAAATATAATGTTGTTGATTTTATAATAATTTTTGTTTCGATTAGTATTTTTCCTCACTTATAAGTATAATATTGTCAGGCTATAGTTGTTGCAATGAAAAATAGCTGTTGCAATGAAAAAAAAATAATAATAAAAAAATAAATATAATGATACCCTTTCAAGGTTGCCATGAGAATTTAAATGAAATATTGTATGTTAAGTGTGCCTGGACCTCAGGCTCTCAGTAATTGATAGCTACTACTGCTGCTGTTATATTATTATTCTAATGCTTGTACATACTTCCAGATAGCAACTTGTTTAGGTACTTTAAAATATTACTTGAGTAAGCTAAAGAATCAATTTTCAGCATTACTCAGCAGTTTTATATTTGAAACTTTACAGTCATACAAGATAGCTTTGCTTCTCCTGATTTGCCTTTGCTGACATGTCCGTCACAAGACCAAGAGTTTGGGTCTGACTCCTTATTTCACCAAAGTGAACTAGGCTTTGCACCTCTGAGGTAGGATGATTTACTTATTTGCATGTAACCTTTCTGCTCTTTGTTTTCTTATTCTAAGTTGTTAGTAATATTAGTGACTTCAGGCTGATGTGGGCCTTTGGGGTGGAGGTTAGATGTTCTTGGCACATGCTCTGAAGGTAATAAGGCCCTAAATTAAGACTTGATACCCTTTTGCTATATATTACTTTCTAATTACTTTTATGAAAAGTGATCTGTACATATTAGATCATCAACCAATGATTAAGTTACTATTGTATTTTTGGGGGTAGATCACTTCTTGAGTGGTTTTCAAGAGCATAATGAACGACTAGCAAAACAGTTAATGCAGGTTAAATGAGTATTAAATCATGGTAGATGATAAACTAAAGGGGTCCTCAAACCATGGCCCGCGGGCCACATGCAGACCGCCAAGGACATTGATCTGGCCCGCCGGGTGTTTTTGCTGCCGCTACCTGTCCTGCTTAGCAGCTGACTGGTCCTGGGCCCACAGTGCGCACTCTCCAACTGTCTGAGGGATGGTGAATTGGCCCCCTGTTTGAAAAGTTTGAGGACCCCTGAAACATTTAAAGTAGTAGAGTTTGAAAGACTATTTGGAATTTTTAATTTAAAGAATCAATTTTTTTGGCATTATGAAAATCAGATTCTGCGTCTGTTGTTTTAGGAGAAGCCTGAGATAATTATCAGGGTCATAGGGTAGTAGTTCACCTTCTGGTTAAAAATTTGCTTTGTTCAGTCGTTAGCCACCTTAAAGGAATTTGAAATTAGGAGATCTTTCTTTTTCAAATAAACTTGAGTTCAGTGACAGACATATCAGTTTTATGTTTTTGTGTTAGTACTAAATGTTTTTAATGTGTTATGTATTTTTAACTATATGTTTTCAGGGGAATTCCTGATAGATCTGAAGACACTGAATGGCTTTCTCGACCATCAGAAGTTAGTGAAGCTTTATTCCAGGCTACCTCAGAAGTAACTTCAGACTTATCTAACAGTTGCTTTAGTGTATCTCAGCACACACTTAGAGGTAGTACAGCTGTTGGATCTCAGCGTTCTTTTTTAGCCTCTGAACAAGGGAATAATGAAGAGGCTATTTCATCTGGTACTATTGATGAACTGAAAACCCCCAAAGTCTCTGATAGTTATGGTGCTCCTGGTTCATATATGTCATGGAAGACACAAAAAGATACACAGCAGCCAGAAATCAATTTAACTGATAAAGATGAAGTTTCGATTTCAACTTCATCTGATATAACTGATGGAAACATAGACACTAAAAGAAGCAGCAATTTTGATGCTTCTTGTTCATATCCACAGTACTGGACCCAGGGAGTTTTACAGCAGGAAGAAACATATTCAATCAGCAAGGACCATGATTCTTTTTTCGATTCATCTGAAACAATTGATAAAAGTAAAATTCCCCAGGAAAGTAACAATTTTAGTGTTCCCTTTACCTGTGTGCCATGGAACAACGAGGGAACTCCACAACATCCAGAAACATGTGTAATCAGTAAGGACTGTACTTCTTTTCCACACGAAGTTGCTCCTCATCATGATAATAAAATGTCATTTTCTTTCTTGCGACGTTTGTTTGGAAGAAGAGGCAAAGGGGTTCCCTTGACGTCTGATAGTGTTTGTTTAAGGGCTCCAGCTGAGAATGAGGTGCAACAACAGATGGATTCTTTGGGGGGTTATGAAAAAGATGAAGAAGATCTGCTGGAGGAATTATCTCAATACTTTGAACAAACACAGACTAAAAACAATTTAATACCTTCAGAGGTGCAACCCAGATCTGCACAAGTGCAATATATTGGGAAGGTTGTAGTTCCTGATAATACTGTAAAAGTTTCAGAAGCACATATACTCTCCAGAGGACAGGATACCTCTAAGATGGAGCCTTCTGCTGGTCTTCATCAGACTGTTAAATCCCATTTGGATGAGACATCAGAACAACTGTATTTTCAAGAGGAAGGAAAACAAAAGGCAACTTCTGTTTTTGGTGAGAAAAATGTTGATGCTACTGAAAATGTAGCCTTTGAGGCAGTTATTGCCTCTATTGAGTCTTCCAGGAAAGAGAGTACAGTAAATGAAATCCAAACTGACATCAATAAATCTTTAACAGATGACAGCCAAGAGAGTGAACCAAAATATTCAGATTTTTCCCCATTAAATTATAATGATGAAAACTCTTTCTTTGATAAGCTTAAACATCCACGCTATCAATCTACTCCTGGGGTATTTGAGCCAGAAACTTCAAAACCATTGTTGCATAAAAAAGATGATGATGATAGCTCCCTATACCAGCATCCAAATTTAAAATCACCCCCTTATGCTCCTCAGGAAATGTTCAGTAAGCCACTTCCTGTTATTCCAGAGCTTAAGTCATCTGCTGCTTTAAGTGAAAAATCTTACAACCAGGCTGTTGGTCTTGGCAAAACACAGTCAGCTTTATTTCAGTGTGATATAAGGAATGAACCATTTCTTCCCGTTGGGAAGATAAAGTCTGTTCCTGCTCTTGACCTTGCAGAGAAGGTAGGATCTTCAAACATTAATTATTATATGAAAGTATCAACTTCAGATTCTTTGGTTTTACAAGATTTAAAGCAGCCAACCTTTGAAGAAGTTGCAGATTCCTCAAACTATAATTTGGGTAAGGATGTTAACTCTAGTAATGCCATTGAAGGTCCACCCACAGCTGTAGGAAGCAGCTTTTTAGCAAACTTGGTGGCATATGGTGCAGAATCACAAGGTGCTTTACCACCGACCAGTGATGCATCAATTGCATTTGGCCAAGAGACATTGCTGAAAGCTGATATAGACCAAGGTGAAATTCCTCGGCTTGTGGGAGCTGTGTCCTCTTTCACTATACATACAATTATGCAAAATGACTCCTATTTTGTAGAGGGCCTGCAGGGGAAGACTGAGTCTGACGTCATTACTCCGGCTGCTGCTGCTGAACGCTATGGCCTTTATGAAAATGTTGTGGGCGGTGAGAGAGCTCAAGTACCAAGAAAGGTAAGATACAATAAAATGATGGTTGTAGGAAACACGGTCTTTTCCAGTATTGTTTTAGGAAATGGTATTGTTTGTTTTTATTTTACTTTTTACTATTTCCCAGACACATGACCAGTGTGACTTGACTGGTGAGTACATTGAGCTAGCAGCTTTAGAAAATTTGCTTGATGATGTAGAGATGTGTGACAGCTCCTTGCGCTGGCAACCTACTTTACAAATACCATCTGAAAAGGAGAGCAATTTTGAGAAGCCTGTAAGTTTTTCTGTTTGACATTTCTTACGGATGGGGAAAGGAATGTTTTAGCCAGAAAATGGTAATGAAAGTAAAGGGCCCATTTATATCCTCTAATACCAACTTGTGACATGTAACTTGGTCTCCATCTGATATTCGAGAATATTCTACATTAATCTGTTAAGGATTGGTGTAAAAGAAATATTTATGTTTTGTAGACCATAAGACTTAGTTCTGTGGTGTCTTGGAAAAGACCATCCTATAGAGCTCTCAGGCCTTTTATTTTGAGGCAGCCTAATTCTTCCCAGTTGTGCCAACAAGAGTCTTTGGGATAGTGTTAAGATTAGACTCATTCATGGGGACATTCAAAGGATCGTGCCCTTTTTTTTTTTTTTTTTTTTTTTACCCCTCTGGTTTTCAATGTTCAAACCTTGGAATAGGCCTTGGGATATTCAAGTGTTTCTATTTAGCAGATCTTGAGAGATTTGACTTCAGATGTTTGTCCAAGAAGACTATAAAGTGCATAATATCCAAACTAACTAGTGTCCTCAAGAGGAACTAACAACCACCCTTCACAAATGAGCGACATACTCATGTCTTTACACATTCCCTCCCTCTCTCATTATTATCATTCTGTGTGTACTAGAAAATGGTAACTCTGGGTGTTATAAAAATTCTGTGTCAACATTTCTTTTGTACAAGGCTTTATTTGCCTGGATCCTTGGGTCCCTTGGCTGTAATGTTCCTCTGGACCCACTGCACACATCCTCTTTGTCTAAAACTGTCAGTTCTAAGGTGGGCCCCACTTCCTTATAATATATCCTTATATCCTGTTAGTCATTAAATATAGTTAGATAATATAGGTGATGTGCTTAATGTTACTTCTTTTTTCCTGTTTTCCTGTGTATATGATTGGTATGTCATTGTAAAGCTATTTGTTTGGGTTACAACCATATTTAGATTGTTAGGTTCAGACAGTTGATAAGAGAAAATGAAATTTTTCTTTTATTTATAATTTGTTGAATTTATGAAAAACAATTTTTAACATAGAGAACCATTAGGTTAGTTTTATTTTTTTTTCAGTATTCTAAAGAAGGCATTGTTTACTTATAATTTTAATCTGATAACAATGTGGATTAAAATGAGAGTTAACACTCTGTGCTCAAATGCTATGCTATGAGGTATACATATATACGTCAATTTATTTAGTCCTACAGTCATTCCTAGCAAGTAGAATCATTGGAGATTATTATCATTATCATTTTACCATTGATACTTAGAGAATTAAGGGACTTGCTCATGTTTGGTCAGCAAATAGAGGAATCAGTGTTTGAAACCTTATTTGTGTACTTAAATACTCTACCATAAACTGCCTTCCTGTTTAACTAGTCTTGGTAAAACCAGGATCGAAATTTTACATTATTTTTGCAAGAGTGAAGGTTTTGAAGGCTATTGGTTAAAGTCAGTTTCAATAAGAATGAGAACCAAAATATCAATTTTTAAAGAGTTCTAATTTTTAAATACTACTTTTGTGACTTACATCATTTTTCATGTAGATAAAATATATTTTTAAAATGAAGATACATATTCCGTTAATGTGCCAAGATTAACTTTGACCACTATTTCAAATTTTGTCTGCCCTTAAATGTAGCCTTAAGTATGTTCTTTCAATCTAGGGAAGATGTTGTTCCCTGTATTGTCCTTCACTCTTAGCTATGTTCTGTGGTCTAGGGGTTATTTAATGTCAATATTAGAGAAATAAGGAGCCAGAAATGGTAGTCATTTTTCTACCTGGCATGCTCTCAGAGGGCTTGCTTTCTGCTTGGTTTCTTCCTTATTCTCCTCACCTATGTCACAGAAGAGTCATTCATACTTACTTGGCTCACTTTTATATCTACTCATCATTTTTCTAGATGATTATTTGGTTATGCACTTATGTCTGATGCAGTTTGGAGCTGTGAAAAGAGCATAGAGATTTGGAGTCAAAATCCAGTTACTTTGTTAGCCTTGTGCCTTGAGCAAATGACTTTGGACGAACACTTTCCTCATCTATATAAAAAATAGGAATGGTAATAATCAACCTCATACATTTCTATATTAAGTGAGGTAAGGTATAGCACTTATATAGTGCCTAGCTATTAGTTTCCTTCACTTTACTGAAACTAGGCTACTAGACTCTTATGGGTGGTTTCCTACTTTCTATCATTGTTTTGTTCTTTTTTTTCTTTCTTCTTGTTCTTGGTAGCAGCATATAATAAAATACTATTCTAGTACCCCTTATTTTGACCATTTACCTCTAAAAATTATTTAAGGTTTAAGCCTTAGATTTCTCACTGCCCTATCCCATACTTAGTTTCCTGTCAAGGCTTAAATGTTAATCTCCGTGTGGAGGATTATCACCTGTTTTTAGATCCTAATGTTTGTCCTTATGGTATCTTGCATGAAGTTTTCTTATTAACATTGTTGTCACCTCAAATTCAACTTGCCTATATCAAAATAACTCATGTTTTTCCTAAAATCAGACTGACTTGTAGATTTCCTGAGTTCTTAGGAGAAATGTTAGCATTTTTCTAGTTTCTTAGGCATCTTTGATTCTTCATTATTGATGAAAAATTGGGAGATAAACTAATCTTGATTTTTTTTTTTCCTCCTGGTCCTCCCATTTTCAATTAGTAATGAGGGTCTGCCAAACTCTTAAATATTTCTCATCTTTTTCATTCTACATTTTCTTTGTATTACCTACTCTAATGGTTCTATATTTTGAAGCTTTGATATAATGAAATTTGATTAAAGTCAAGATTATAATAGAAGCTTTTTTCTTTCTATATTTAGAAGCTGTGGGGAAAAATTGCTATTAAACACACATACTTTCTCTCACAAGTATCTTTTTATGTATTAATATTA
Source organism: Mirza zaza (assembly GCA_008750895.1). Classification (NCBI taxonomy): domain Eukaryota; kingdom Metazoa; phylum Chordata; class Mammalia; order Primates; family Cheirogaleidae; genus Mirza; species Mirza zaza. Next base: position 18,684 of record VSMD01132844.1, on the reverse strand, counting down.
TATACAGTCATGTACCATATAACAATATTTAAGTGAATGATGGACCACATATACAATGGTGGTCCCATAGATTACATTGTAATGTATTTTTACTGTACCTTTTCTGTGTTTAGATATGTTTAGATACACAAATACTAACCAATGTGTTATAGTACAGTATTTAGTACAGTCATGTGCTGTACAGGTTTGTAGCCTAGGAGCAATAGGCTGGGCCATATTGCCTAGGTATGTAGGAGGTTCTACCATCTAGATTTGTGTAAGTACACTCTATGATGTTTGCACAATGACGGAATGGCCTAACACATTTCTCAGAACATATTCATGTTGTTAAGCAACACATCACTGTGCATATATGTATGTGTGTGTGTATATATATATATATATATATATATATATATATAAATGAGCTATACTTCAAAAAAGTCTCCTTCAGGAGTGAGGTAATTGGAAACTAAGAACTTTGTGCTATGTGTAGAACAGGGCCTCTTAGTGTTATCATTTGGGTTGGATAATTCTTTATCATTGGGGGCTGTCCTGTGTATTTGAAGATGTTTTGCAGCATCTCAGGCCTCTACTCACTAGATGCCAGTAACATCCCCTTCCCTCAACAAGTTTTGACAGTGAAAAATGTCTCTAGACATTGCCAAATGTCCCTTGGGGGCTACACAATTTTCCCCAGTTGAAAATGACTAGTCTAGAGAAACCTGTATGGGTAGTGGACATAGAATAACCCTTTCTACACCCCGTCAGCTTCCTAAGAATGTTTATTACTAAACAATGAATACTGATAAAAGAGGATAGAAAAATTCATGCTTATGTGCATTTTTAGACTCCTTCCTGAGAGGGTATGACTGGAATAATCTTTTTAGGGAAGTAAACCTAAAAGTAGTACGTTTTTATATGACAGTATGCTGTGAATTTGGTGAAAAGTTGTGCATGTTTATGTATTAATGTCCCTAATAATAGTTTTAATTTATTTTCTAGCAAAGACTTGTTGGGATTTGATGAAACATTAGGAACTTCTTTTTTAGCAATTGACATTTACTTTACTATCAATTCATAGTCTCCACTAATATTAATCCAAGAAGTTTGAGGACTTATGTTTTTTTGATAACTGATCACAGTTATAGTGCTTTGATTCTCTTGTTTTTCTTCTAAACATTTGTGAGTTTCTAGAATATTCCTATTTTCCTTTTCCTTCTTACTCTTTCCTCCCCACAGCACACTGCACAACCTAAAAATAAAGAAACCCTTGAGCTTGTCTAGAATAATATACTATAGTTCAAATCCTACAGTGATCTGATTAAAAGGAGCAAACTTCCAAGTAACAGAACACTTTTAGGCCTCTATCTGTAATATTCTATATGGGCAGATTTCTAAACCCCCAAAATGATTTATAGAGTGTTCTCAGAGTTGGCCAAACAAGATATGACCTGCATGTGAATTCAGGAGGGTTGAGAATATGATCTTAAGTAATAACTGTTCAGTGTTCATTTTTATGAATATTAGGGTTTTTTATTAGCAGGTGAATTATGAAATTAATATAATCTTATTTTCTTCATTTCTTTTCTCTTTTTATAGGCAGGTCTTTCTAATCTGGGTGTTAATCGGCCTTTTCCTTCATTTGTTCCTCATGAGACAACCAGAGGGTCGGAATATCACTCTTCAACTCTTAGAATGTTAAGGGTCTCTCCTGATGCTCTGCCAAAGACTCTCCAACATTTAACAGGTATGTAGAAAAAGGAGATATTAAATGTTCTCCTTATGGCAACCTTGTGAAAAATAGCTTGCTGTGTCTATCGGTTTTTCTTATGTTTAGACTCTTGCAGTAGTGTTAATACTTTGAATTAGATATGTTTATAAACCATATTTAGTCTGTTTGGACTGTTATAATATTACAAAAATATCTTAATAACTTAAGTGTGGCTTATAAACAACAGGAAATTTATTTCTCACATTTCTGAAGGCTGTGGATTCCAAGAAGAAGGTGGCAGATTCAGTGTCTCATTAAGGCCTATTCCTTATAGATTACACCTCCTTGTTTTGTCCTCACATGGTGGAAGGGGCAAGAAATCTCTCTGAGATCTTTGTTATAATTGGCACTAATCCCAAATATGAGGGTTCATTTTAAGGATCCCAAATATAATCTAATTAACTCACCAAAGCCCTAACTCCTAGTACTATCACTTTGGGGGTTAGGATTTCAACATATAAATTTTGGAGGGACATAAACATTCAGACAATAGCTAATACTCTGGTTTTTTATTAGGTGAATCATTTGATTTTTCATTGCATTGTACATGACAGTGTTTAGAACCGAATATATGGAGGAGTCCAATATTAGAGTCAGTTTGTTTCTTTATTCTTTTGAGTGACTTGAAAAAGAAATTGATTGAGCTCAAGAGGACAAGAGTGGATGCAAATAAATTTGTAGAAAGGAAATTAAGAGAAATCAATTTTGAGGTAGAAAGCAAGATTATCTGCCAAGGGAGGTGGGTAGTCATGGAAGTCATTTCGGGGGTTTGAGGAGAGTGCCTTGGTAAAGACTTAGAATTTTGTTGAAGTGAATATAGAGTGGAGCTGACCAAGGACAAGTAAAAGGATTGGCAGTTAATTCTGAAAAGTCAGCTTATGTTGGAGATAATGATTTTATAACTTTGTCAGCCTGTATAGACTCCCTGATTTTTTACCTACTAAAATTCAGGAAAGGAGAAGATGAATACAGTATTGATCATTGGTTGAGGGGTTTATTGCATGTGGTGGAAGGGTAGCAGTGGTAGCAGCATCTTCCTCAAACAAACAAAAAAACATACAAACAAGTAAGACCTCCTTGTTAAAGTTTAGGCCACACAATCTTGTGCATCAACTCCCATCTATCACTTTCTTCTTGTAACTCACAGTAACTATCATTCATTTTTTCTTTTTTTTTGAAGACTTCAAGGTCTAGTTCATAGATTCTTCCTAACACCCTCCAACAATAAGAAAAGACTTACCCATAGTTCACCAACCTAATAAACAAGTTTCAAAATCTTTACTCCAATGATCTTTATTCAACTTCTACTATCTAATCCCAGGGGTATTTAACGGATCTAATCACCTTTCAAACTGATCCTCATTTAAATCAACTAAATCTGACCAAAATTATCCATTCTTCTAGCTCTCTCAGTAATTTATTCCCACCTCATATAGTCAACTTCTTAAATAAATCTCTGGTCTTTCTATTTTCTCCCAACTAACAACTTTTCTGGCTGCTCCTTTCCTGTATTGGCTGAAACCAATAGCTGATCAACCCTTCTCTCACTGATTCCCTTCCACTGCTACCCTTCCACCACATCCATGCAAGAAACCCCTCAACCAATGATCAATACTGTATTCATCTTCTCCTTTCCTGAATTTTAGTAGGAAAAAAATCAGGGAGTCTATACAGGCTGACAAAGTTATAAAATCATTGTCTCCAACATAAGCTGACTTTTCAGAATTAAGATGGAAAGTAGTGGTAAGGCAATCGTTGTGAGAAGTAAATTTCAACATCAATCTCTCCTCGTTTCTGGGGCCCATGGTATATGGGAGAAGGCTGCACAGGTCTTTCTTATCAAGGGGAAAACCAAGGGTTTTTTAAGGTAAAAAGATGGACATTATTTTATGAATAATTTGAGAAAAGTGGCCTATTAAATAGCAATATGGTTTCAAAGAGCACAGAGGAAAGGTTGGGAGAGGAAGAATAAATAATGGGAAGAATCAAGATGAGAAAACACAGAGTAGTAACAGAATGAGGGGACAGGAGACTGGTAATACTTGCCTTTTGTCTAGACCAGGGATTTCACTGATGAGCATAATTGAAAAGACTGGCCTCAAGTACTCTAATTTTATCAGAAGTAATTTTGATGTCAGCACTATCTGAGTGTCCCAGCTCGTGTCTGGTCTGGTCTCAGAGATGAGATAAATATCACCATACGATTTGACATGTATTAGTCATGGCTCTCCAGAGAGATAGAACAAATAGGATACACACACACAGACAGACACACACATATAATATACATAGACAGATAGATGAGATTTAGTAGGGGAATTGGGTCACATGATTATAGAGGCTGAGAAGTCCCACAGTAGGCTACATGCAAGCCAATAGCATGGCTCAATCCAAGTCTGAAGGCCTCAGAACCACGGAAGCCAATGGTGTGCATCAGAGGCATCCTTTATTCTGGTATTTTGTTTTGGATTTTTATTGTTTCCTTTTGATTCTTTCTTAGAGTTTCCATCACTCTGCTTACATTACTCATCTGTCTTGCATGTTGTACACTTTTGCCATTAGAGCTGTTAGCATATTAATCATAGTTCTCCTCTCCTCTCCTCTCCTCTCCTCCCCTCTCCTCTCCTCTCCTCTCCTCCCCTCCCCTCTCCTCTCCTCCCCTCCCCTCCCCTCCCCTCCCCTCCCCTCTTTCCCGTTCTCCCTTTCCCCTTCCCCCTTTTCCCTTTTCCCCTTCCCCTTTCTCCTTTCCTTTTTTCCTTTTCCTTTCCCCTTTCCCCTTCCCTTTCCCTTCCCTTTCCTGACACAGAGTCTCACTCTGTGGCCCAGGCTAGAGTGCCATGGCGTCAGCCTAGCTCACAGCAACCTCCAACTCCTGGGCTCAAGCGATCCTCCTGCCTCAGCCTCCCAAGTAGCTGGGACTACAGGCGTGCACCATTGTGCCCGGCTAATTTTTTCCACTTTTAGTTGTTTGGCTAATTTCTTTCTATTTATAGTAGAGACGGGGTCTCACTCTTGTCAGGCTGGTCTCGAACTTCTGAGCTCAAGTGATCCTCCCGCCTTGGCCTCCCAGAGTGCTAGGATTACAGGCGTGAGCCACCACACCCGGCCAATCATAGTTATTTTAAATCCTTGATCTGATAATTCCAAAGTCCCTGCCATATCTGAACCTGCTTCTTTGCTTGCTTTATGTCTTCAGACTGTTTTTTTACCTTTCAACATGCCTTGTAATTTTCTGTTGAACACACTGATACAGTGGTAAGGTGTGGAGGAGGGAAGGGTTGTATTCTAATAATCCTATGATTAGCTCTCAGTCTTTTAGTGAGCATTCGTTAATGCACCATTATCCCTTCACAAGTGCTTCTTAGCATTTTTCCTCTCCTTAGGTAAGACAGGAAAGCTACACAGGGCTGGAGCTGGGCATTTTCTTTCTCTTTGGTTGCTTAGGTTCTGGTGAAACCAAGTCAGGTAGACTCTGGCAAAATATTTTCCCTCGAGATCAGTATGTTGTTACAGAGAACAGAGAGCCCTGGGCTTGTTTCAAAATGGTTATCTTCCCCCTCCCCTGCTGGACATATGAAGAGATTTTGTTTTTGTTTTTGTTTTTTTTTCATTAACATTCTGTTACAGCATACTTTTGAGTGGTTGCAGTGAATTTTAACATATGAGTGGATCAATTCTCTTTATACAGTTGCTGCTTTTTAGACAGGTTGTTTTTAGTTTTAATAGATATTTTCATGTAAAAAATTATTTATAGTTCTTAAGGGCAAACTTTTTTTTTAATCTAAAATGTACTGAGGAGGAATTTTATTTATTTATTTTATTTTAGCATATTATGGGGGTACAAGTGTTAAGGTTGCATATATTGCCTATGCCCCCCTACCCCCTCGAGTAAGAGCTTCAAGGGTGTCTGTCCTCCAAACGTTGCACATCTTATTGTAGTTGTATATACCCATCCCCTCCTCCCCCCTCCCACCCTCCCAACACCTGATAAATATTACTCCTATATGTCCACTTAGGTGTTGATCTGTTAATAGCAATTTGCTGGTGAGTACATCTGGTGCTTGTATTTCTTCCATTCTTGAGATACTTCACTTAGTAGAATGGGTTCCAGCTCTATCCAGGAATATACAAGAGGTACTATATCACCATTGTTTCTTAAAGCTGAGTAGTACTCCATGGTATACATATACCACATTTTATTAATCCACTCATGAATTGATGGGCACTTGGGTTATTTCCACAGCTTTGCAATTGTGAATTGTGCTGCTATAAACATTCGAGTGCAGGTGTCTTTTTCATAAAGTGACTTTTGATCTTTTGGGTAGATGCCCAGTAGTGGAATTGCTTGGTCAAATGATAGATCTACTTGTATCACTTTGAGGTATCTCCATATTACTTTCCACAGAGGTTGAATTAGTTTGCAGTCCCACCAGCAGTGTAGGAGTGTTCCTCTCTCTCCGCATCCACGCTAGCATTTATTGTTTGGGGACTTTTTGATAAAGGCCATTCTTACTGGCGTTAAGTGATATCTCATTGTGATTTTGATTTTGATTTCCCTGATGATTAGAGATGTTGAACATTTTTGCATATGTTTGTTGGCCATTATTCTGTCTTCTTTTGAGAAGTTTGTGTTCATGTCCTTTGCCCATTTTTTGATAGGGTTGTTTGATTTTTTCTTGCTGATTTTCCTGAGTTCTAAATAGATTGTAGTTATCAGCCCTTTCTCAGATGTGTAGCTTGCAAAAATTTTCTCCCATTCTGTGGGTTGTCTGTTTGCTCTCCTAACAGTTTCTTTGGCTTTGCAGACGCCTTTTAATTTGATCAGGTCCCATTTGTTTGTTTTTGTTGCTGTCGTGATTGCCTTTGGGGTCTTCTTCATAAATTCTTTGCCTAGGCCAATGTCTAGAAGGATATTTCCAACATTTTCCTCTAGAATTCTAATAGTTTCACACCCAACATTCAAGTCTGTTACCCAGAGTGAGTTAATTTTTGTGAGAGGTGAAAGGTATAGGTCTTGTTTCCGTTTTCAGTTTTCCCAGCACCATTTATTGAATAAGGATTCTTTTCCCCAGTGTATGTTTTTGTCTGCTTTGTCGAAGATTAGTTGGCTATATGAGGATGGTTTCATATCTGGGTTCTCTGTTCTTTTCCACTGGTCAATGTCCCTGTTCTTGTGCCAGTAACAAGCTGTTTTAATGACTGTAACCTTGTAGTATAGTTTGAAGTCTGGTAAACTGATACCTCCTATTTTGTTTTTATTGCCTAGGATGGCTTTTGGTATACGGGGTCTTCTCTGGTTCCATACGAAGCGTAAAATTATTTTTCTGTATCTGTGAAAAATGATGATGGTATTTTGATAGGGATTACATTGACTCTGTAGGTCACTTTGAGTAGTATAGACATTTTAACAATGTTGATTCTGCTGACCCATTAGCATGGTATATTCTTCTATCCGTTTACATCTTCTGCTATTTCCTTCTTTAGTATTTCATAGTTCTCCCTATAGAGGTCTTTTACCTCCTTAGTTAAATATATTCCACGGTACTTTATTTTCTTGTTGTTATTTTGAAGGGATTGAGTCTTCAATTTGGTTCTCACTTTTACTGTTGTTGGCGTGTATGAATGCCTCTGATTTCTGTGTATTAATTTTGTATCCTGAGACTTTACCAAATTCATTTATCAATTCCAGGAGTCTCTTGGTTGAATCCTTGGGGTTTTCTAGGTATAATATGTCATCAGCAAAGAGTGAGAGTTTCATCTCTTTTGGTCCCATTTGGATGCCCTTAATTCCACTCTCTTGTCTAATTGCTGTAGCGAGGACTTCCAGCACTATGTTGAACAGAAGTGGAGATAGTGGGCAACCTTGTCTTGTTCTAGTTGTAAGTGGGAATGCTTTTAAATTTTCCCTATTCAGTATGATATTGGCTGTGGGTTTGTCATATATGGCTTATATCATTTTTAGCTAAGCCCCGTCTATGCCTATTTTGTTGAGCGTTCTTATCATAAAAAGGTGTTGAATTTCGTCAAATGCTTTTTCTGCATCTATTGAGAGGATCATATGGTCTTTGTTTTTGCTTCTGTTTATATGGTGAATTACATTTACAGATTTACGTATGTTGAGCCATCCCTGCATTCCTGGGATGAAGCCCACATGGTTGTGATGAATTATTTTCTTGACAAGCACCTGGATTCGATTGGCTAGGATATTGAGAATTTTTGCATCTATATTCATAAGGGATATTGGTCTGTAGTTTTCTTTTTTTGTTGCATCCTTTCTTGGTTTTGGTATTAGGGTTATGTTTGCTTCATAAAATGTGTTGGGGAGGATTCCATCCTTCTCGATGTTGTGAAATAATTTCTGCAGGATAGGCACCAGTTCTTCTTTGTAGGTGTGGTAAAATTCGGGTGTGAAACCATCTGTTCCAGGACTTTTCTTTTTAGGAAGGTTTTTTATTGCTGTTTCAATTTCAGTTCTTGATATTGGTCTGTTCTGGAATTCTGTTTCTTCCTGGTTGAGCCTAGGGAGGCCATGTGTTTCTAAGAATTTGTCCATTTCCTCCACATTTTCCAGTTTGTGTGCACAGATGTTTTTGTAGTATTCATAAATTATATCTTGTATCTCTGTGGCATCAGTTGTGATTTTTCCGTTATTTTCCTGTTGGAGCTTATTAGAGATTTTTCTTTTCTGCTTTTTGTTAGTCTAGCCAATGGCATGTCAATTTTGTTTATTTTTTCAACGAACCAACTTTTTGTTTTATTAATCTTCCATATAGTTTCCCTTTTTGTCAATTTCGTTTAATTCTTATTTGATCTTAATGATTTCACTTCTTCTGCTGGGTTTGGGGTTGGTCTGTTCTTTTTCCAGCTCTTTGAGACGATTCATTAGGTTGTCTATTTGTGATCTTTTCAATTTTGGATATATGCATTTATGGAAATAAACTTTCCTCTCAGGACTGCTTTAGCTGTGTCCCACAAGTTTTGGTAACTTGTGTCACCTTTGTCATTTAGTTCAAAGAATCTTTTGATTTCCATCTTGATTTCTTTGTTTATGAAGTGATCATTCAGCAGAAGGTTGTTTAGTTTCCATGACTTTGTGTAGGAATAAGAACTCGTGTTAGGATTGATTTCTACATTTATTCCACTGTGGTCTGAAAAGATACATGGTATGATTTCTGTTTTTTTAAATTGTTTGAGACGTGCTTTGTGTCCTAGGATATGGTCAATCTTAGAGAATGTCCCATGAGCTGATGAGAAGAACGTATATTCAGTGGTTTTGGGGTAGAATGTCCTGTAAATGTCAGTTAGGCCCATTTGTTCTAGAGTTCTGTTTAAGTCCATTATTTCTTTGTTGATTTTCTGTTTGGAGGATCTGTCCTGTGCTGTCAGTGGGGTGTTAAAGTCTCCGACTATTATGGTGTTGTTGTTTATCTATTTGTTTAGATCAAGTAGAGTTTGATTTATGAATCTGGGTGCACCAAGGTTGGGTGCATATATATTTAGAATTGTTATGTCTTCTTGTTGAACTGTACCCTTCACCATTATATAGTGACCTTCTTTGTCTTTTATTAATTTTGTTGATTTAAAAACTAAGTTATTTGTAATCAGGACTGCCACACCAGCTTTCTTTTGGCTTCCATTTGCTTGAAATATTGTTCTCTACCCTTTTACGTTTAGTCTAACTGCATCCTTGCAGGTTAAATGTGTTTCCTGAAAGCAGCAGATACTTGGCTTGTGTTTTTTTATCCATTCGGCCAGCCTATGTCTCTTGAGTGGGGAGTTCAAACCATTCACATTTATTGAGATAACTGATAGGTGGGGCAGATTTCTGTTCATTATGTTGGGTTGAACTTTGTTGCTTTGTTTTCTCTCTTGAGCCATTGTGGTATCTGGGCTTTGATCTTTAGCTTTGAGTAGATTTACATTCGTGAGTGTTTATTGTGCTGATCCGTGCGTAACACTGTTTTGAGTACTTCTTGAAGGGCTGGTCTTGTCTTGGTGAATTCCCTCAGTCTTTGCTTATCTGAGAATGTCTTGATTTCTCCTTCCTATACAAAAGTTAATTTTGCAGGGAATAAGATTCTAGGCTGGGCATTGTTCTGTTTCAGAAGAGTGAGAATGGGGCCCCAGTCCCTCCTTGGTTGTAAAGTCTCAGTGGAGAAGTCTGGTGTTATTCGGATTGGCTTTTCTTTGTATGTTACTTGCTTCTTTCGTCTTACAGCTCTTAGAAGGTCCTCTTTAATTGATATTTTGGTCAGTCTGATGACTGGATGTTGTGACGTCTTCCTGTTTGCATTGAATCTCCCAGGGGTCCTCTGAGCTTCTTGAACTTGTACATCGAGATTTTTAGCAAGGCCTGGGAAATTTTCCTCTATTATACCTTCAAATAGCTTGTCCAACCGTTGAGTGTTGTCTTCTTCCCCTTCTGGTAACCCTATGACCCTCACATTAGATTTCTTGACATAATCCCACATGTCTTGTGGGCTTTGCTCTTGTCTCTTTTTTCTCTGCTCTATCTCTGTGACTGATTTATTTTATTGGAAGGTGTTATCTTCAATCTCTGAGATTCTTTCTTCTGTTTGATGTACTCTGTTCTTGAGGCTTTCCACTGTGTTTTGTAGTTCCCTGAATTGATTCTTCATTTCCAGGAGTTCGGTTAAACTTTTCTTCATTGTATCAGTTTCTTTAGTGAATTTTTGTTCCAGGTCCTGGAGTCTTTTTGTGTTTTCGCTGTGTTGGTTATCCAGTTATTCTTGTAGGTCATTGAATTTTCTTATGATTCACACTCGAAATTCCTCTTCTGTCATTTTGGTTGCCTGATTTTGGTCGTTGTCTGTTTCTAAGGGGCTAGTGCTCCTCTTTGGGGGTGTGTTTTCGGTTTGGTTCTTCATATTTCCGGAGTTCCTTTGCTGATTTCTTCCCATGTGGATCAGTTGTTATTTCTTTCCTTTAGGTTTTTGTTTGGGTATTCACAGGCCTTGTTTAGTCTCTGAGCCGGTAGGTGGTGTTTGTGGGTGAGATTGAACCACACCCTGTATGATGAGTCAGTAGGTGCCGTGAAAAGGGTGTGCAGAGTGTCCTCCCTGTCAGTAGGTGGCGTTTGCTTGGAGGAACAGGCTACACTGTTGTTTTTGCTTCCTGTAACCAGCTCTTGTTCCTCTGGAGAGGCACTCTAGTGCCCCGGTAGTTGGTGGGGCCCTGGGACTTCCAGGTGTGTCATTTTCTCCCTCTCAGTGAGGGCTGGTGTAGGAGAGAGTCTGGGCGGAGCTGGGTTGGGTAAACCTGCCCTCAGGCACCACCAATGCCATTAGCAGGGGTCAAAGTTCTGTTCTCTGTTTCTAGGAAACGCTGTCAGGGAGGGGCTGGAATGGCCCCGCTCAGTCAGAAAGTCTGTGTGTGGGGGTGGGGCTGTCTGAGACCTGTAGTCTGGAGTGGGCCTCGCTTCTTTCCACCCTCCCCAACTCGGTGGCTACTCACGGCTACTCTGCCAGCAGGCCAGATCTGACGCCACCGGGCCTTCCCTGACTGTGATGCTGGCCGGGAGGTTCCCTGTGTAGGATCGCTGCCTGGGCTGGGTGCACAGCCTCCCTTTGGGAGGAGGGTTGCCCTCAAGGACACTGATGTGCCCTTCAAGGCACACTCACCTTAGTAGGCTGTTCATGTATATCCCTTCTGTGCCCTGGGCAATGCAAGACCTGGGTGAACCAGATCTGGTCTGCAGGTCTGACCTCTGGGCCCTAGAGTTCAGTCCCTATCCCCATCAGGGAGAGCAGTGCCAGTCCCTATTCACCCACGGGGAGCCCAAGCTGGGTTGATGTCTCTCACCCTCAGGGTCTGTCCCATTCTCCTGGGATCACCAGGCCAGCAGCACCTGGGAGGGCTGGCGGGTAGGGAGCTCACCGTCTGAGTTCCCCTCAGTCAGCTGTAGGGTCCCAAAAGGGAAGGTCCCATTCCCTGGAGGTGCCTCCAGCTGGTGGGTATATTGTCTCTCTTGGCAGCAGCAGATAGGGAAGGGGGAGGGGAGAAGGAGGCAATATGGTGCCTGCTGCGGGGCTCGGGTCTGTGCACAGAGAAGTGCCCTGCGAGAGTTGGGAGCCTGGTGCCGCAACCGCTATAGGCTTAATGCTCGCTGGCGGTGGCTGTCTCTGGGCTTGTGTCCGCAGGTCTCTCCACCCGCTGGGGAGCCCAGCAGCAGTCCGAGATGCAAGGGAGGGGAAAGTTAACCGCTCCACCTACCCTTGCCACGGGTCTCCAGGCTGCTCCGGAAGTCTCTCGAGATTTTGTTTTTTATAATTAATTTTTTTTTTCAGACAGAGTCGCAATGAAGTGATTTTTGTCTGATTTTCATCCCAAGAGCCTAGTGGGGCTCCTGGAAGTAAAACTCCTGAAATTGTGGGGTCTCTGCTAAAGGTGGAGCCAGGGAGTTTTTAATCTCTAAAATAAGTCCATGCTCATCTTCCAGCAGTTTATCAATTAGTTTAATTTTTTCTGCCAGTCCCTGGCTCCAGCAGCTTTGGCCACAGTTAAGCTGTGCTTCTCTGTTTTCATCTCTCTCTCCAGTTTTCAGGGTGACAGTTACCCTGTGAACTCAGTTCTCTGATGGATCTAAGAAGAGTTGTTGATTTTCATTTTGTTCAGCTTTTTTCTGGTTGTGAGGATCCGAGTAACTTCTGAGCTCTTTACAAGTTGGACCAGAAAAGCCCGCCTTATTTTTTCGAAAGTGTTCGGATATATGTTAAACTAAAAAGCGTTGGAAGGAAGAATGATGTATTTAGAATGAAAATTGAAATCACTAGTCACTATTTTTTTGAGACAGTTTTAGTGAGATATAATCTACACATTCTACAATTCAAGAATTGTGTTATAAGAATTCTTTGTATGTTCTGAATACAAATCCATTGTTAGGTGTATTATTTGCAAAATTTTTCTCCCAGTCTGTTAGTTGTCTTTTCACTTATTTGATAATATTGCTATCAAATAAGTGAAAGTTTTAAATCTTGGTATTAACAGATCAACACCTAAGCGGATGTATAGAAATAACATTTATCGGCAGTGTCAGGCAGGTGGGGGGGAGGAGGGGATGGGTATATACAACCACAGCGAGTAAGGTGTGCAACGTTTGGGGGATGGACATGCTTGAAGCTCTTACTCGAGGGGGGAGGGGGGACATGGGCAATATATGTAACCTTAACACTTGTTACCCTCATAATACGCTAAAACAAATTTTTTTTTTAATGTGGTGAAATACACATAAAGTTTACCATCTTAACAACTTCTGAGTGTACAGTTCAGTGGCATTGAGTACATTCATAGTGTGCTACCATCATCACCATCCATCAACAGAGCCCTTTTCATCTTGTACAACTGAAACTCTATACCTATTAAACAGAACTCCCTATTTATCCCTCTCCCCATCCCCTGTCAGCCACCATTCTACTTTCTGTCTCTATGAATTTGATTGCTCTAGGTACTGCATATAAGTGGAATCATACAGTATTTTGTCTTTTTGTGACTTCTTTATTTCACTTAGTATAATGTTTTCAAGGTTTATCCATGTTATAGTGTGTATCACATTGTTTTGAATCTGTTCAACACATTCATTTTGGGAATATTGCCATCTTAATAAAGGTCTTCATTTCTTTCAACAACATTTTGTAGTTTTCAGTATATAAGTCTTATACTTCCTTGTTAAATTAATTGTGTTTTAAATCTTTCCGATGGCATTATAAATGGGATTGTTCTCAATTTCACTTTTGGAATGTTCATTGCTAGTGCATAGAAATAAAATTGAATTTTGTATGTTAATCACATCATAGCCTGCAATCTTGCTGAACTACTTGTTTATTCTAATAATTTTTATGTGTATTTCTTATAATTTTTATATACAAGACCATTTCATCTGTGAATAGTCTTCTTCCTTTCCAGTCCAGATGCTTTCAATGTATTTATTTCCCCAAATCACGCTGATTAGGAGAACCTCCAGGATAATAACAAATAGAAGCAGCAAGAGTGAACATCCATGTTTTGTCCTGCCTGATATTAGTGGGAAAGGGTCTAGTCTTTCACCATTATGTATGAAACTAGCTGTGGTATTTTTGTTGATACTCTATCAGGTTAAAGAAATTTCCTTTTATTCCTGGTTTTTAGAACATGTTTATTTTGTAAGGGGTTTTGTCAAAAATTTTTTTCTGCATCTTTTATGATGATTATACAGTTTTTGTCTTTTATTCTAATAATATGAAGCATTATTAATTAATTTTCATGTGTTGAATGTACTTTGTATTCTTGGTTATATATCCCACTCGATTATGGTCTATAATCCTTTTTGTATATTGCTGGATTTGGTTTGCTAGTATTTTTTTTGAGGTATTTTGTATCTATATTCATAATAGATATTGGGCTTTAGACTTCTTGTGATTTTTTCTGTCAGGTTTTGGTATAAGGGTAATACTGTCATCATAAATTGAGTTGGGAAGCATTCCCCCCCTATCTAATTTTTGGTAAAGTTTATAAAATATTGGTTTAGAATTGTTTTAGAATAGAATTTACTGTGAAATTGCTTGGGCTGTTCTTTGTAGGAAGTTTTAAAATTATTAATTCCATCTCTTTCCTTGCTATAAGTCTATTTAGATTTAAAATTTTTCATGAATCAGATTTTACAGTTTGTGTCTTACATGGAATTTGTCGATTCAACTAAGACAGTTATCTAATGTGTTGGCATATAGTTGTACATAGCATTTCCATATAATTCCTTTTATTTTAGTAAGGTTGGTTACAATGCCTTCTCTTTCATTCCTGATTTAAGCATTTTCTCTTTTTTTCTTGGCAAGTCTAGCTGAATTTTGTCAATTTTGCTGATCTTTTCTAAGCAGTAAACTTTGGTTTCTTTACTTTTTTTAATCTCTGCTTTTCTCTACTTTTATATTTCCTGTTTCATTTATTTCCATTTTAGTCTTTATTTCCTTCCTTCTACTTGCTTTGGATTTAATTTGTGCTTTTTCCTGTTTTTTAAGGTTAATGGTTAAGCTATTAATATGAGATCTTTTTTCTTTTTGTTATAAGTACTTATAGAAATTGATAAATTTCTAAGTACTACTTTAGCTACATGCCCTAAGTTTTGTTTGTTATGGTTTTGTTTTAATTCATCTAGGAGTATTTTCTAGTTTCCACTGTGGCTTTTCTTCATTGATCCCTTGGTTATTCAGGAATGTGTTATTTAATTTCCTTCTGTTAATGATTTTTCACATGACCTAATTTTTATTGGAAAACATACTTTGTATGATTTCAGTCCTTTTAAGTTTTAATGAGGCATGTTATATGTCCTAGCATATAATTTATCCTGTAGAATGTATAGTTTGCACTTGAGAAGAATGTATATTCTGCTGTTGTTAGGTGGTGTGTTCTATAGATGTCTCTTAGTTCTAGTGGGTTTATGTGTTCAAGTCTTCTGTATCCTTGTTGGTCTTCTGCTAGTTGTTTCCTCCATTTTTGAAAGTAGGATATTGAAGTTTTCAACTAATAATATTGTTTGTCTATTTCTCCTTTCTTTTCTCTCACATTTGCTTCTTTTGAGACTATGGAGTTAGATCTATATATGCTTATTTATAGTTGTTATGTATTCCTGATGAATTGATCTTTTTATTGTTATAAATTATCCCTCTTTATTTCTAGTAACATATTTTGCTTTGAAGTCTGTCTTATGTTAGTATAGATACTCCAGCTCTTATGGTTGTTGTTTGTGTGGTTTATGTTTTTAAATCCCTTTACTTTCAACCTATTTGTATTTTTGAACTTAAATGATGTATGTCCTGTAAATAACATATAGTTGGATCTTGAGTTTTTAATTTTTTTTTTCTTTTTTGAGACAGAATCTCACTTTGTTGCCTGGACTAGAGTGCCATAGCGTCAGCCTAGTTCACAGCAACCTCAAACTCCTGGGTTCAGGTGATCCTCCTGCCTCAGCCTCCCAAGTAGCCAGGACTACAGACATGTGCCACCATGCCCCGCTAATTTTTTCTATATATTTTTAGTTGGCCAATTAATTTCTGTCTATTTTTAGTAGAGACGGGGTCATGTTATTGCTCAGGCTGGTCTCAAACTCCTGAACTCAAATGATCCCCTTGCCTTGGCCTCCCAGAGTGCTAGGATTACAGTCGTGAGCCACCGTGTGAGCTGTTTTTAATTTTTAATTCCATTTGATAATCTTTGCCTTTTGATGTGATTGTTTAATCCATTGACATTTAATGTCATTATTGATATGATTAGATTCACATTTTTTGGTTTATTTTTGGTTTTTAATGTGTCTTGTTTTTGTTGTTGTTCTTCCTCCTTCACGGCTTTTTATTACATTAAGTGAATATTTTTCTAGTGTAACACTTTCATTTCTTTAATGATTTTCTAGCTAACTTTTTTCTTTAATCTTTGGGGTCATTCTAGGACTTATAATATTTATCTTATCAAATCTCAAGCCACAGAAGGTGGGGATACCTGTACCATAAAACTCTCTTAACTTCTCTAAAAATCTGTAGCCCTATCATGGACTAATAATAATAGCTGACATTTATTGCTTGTTTGCTTTGCTAATAAGCATTTTGGATATTATTATTATAATGTATTATAACATGTTATTATACATATTATATTATTTAATATATATATGTCACATGATAACCATGTAATGCAGGTTGAGTGTCTCTAAACCGAAAATCTGAAATGCTTTTTCACGAAATGCTGAATCGAAAACTTTTTGACTGATGACATGATGCTCAAAGAAAATACTCATTAGAGCATTTCAGATTTCAGATTTTTGGATTAGAGATACTCAATATGTATTATATTAATATTTTATCATATTATATCATTTTATATTTATACCTGACTTATAAAGGGGTACTGCTATTTTAATATTTGATATTTGAACAAAATGAAACTTAGAGAAATTAAGTGACTTGCCCAAGGCCTCATACCTAATAAAATGGTGGAATGCCATCATGAACCCAGGCAGTATTCCTCCAGAGCTGCATTTTTTTATTTTGACTTCAGCGTCATCTTTATTGTATTTCAGGTGACTGTACATGTGTGAGCCTGGTTTTGGGCTCTTTATTCTCTTCCACTGATCTACTTGTCTACTCTTTGTACCAATACCACGCTGTCTTTAACAATTACAGATTTAAAGAAGTCTATTTTTAATTGACACAAATTATTTATGTTTATGGTGTACACCATGTTTTAACATACATATACCTTGTAGGCTAATTAAATCAATGCAATTTACATATCCATTACCTAACATAGTTATCATGTTTTATGGTGAGAACATTTAAAATCAGAGCTTTATTCTTTTTTTTTTTTTTTTGAGACAGAGTCTCACTTTGTTGCCCAGGCTAGAGTGAGTGCCGTGGCATCAGCCTAGCTCACAGCAACCTCAAACTCCTGGGCTCAAGCGATCCTACTGCCTCAGCCTCCCGAGTAGCTGGGACTACAGGCATGTGCCACCATACCCGGCTAATTTTTTCTATATATGTATTAGTTGGCCAATTAATTTCTTTCTATTTATAGTAGAGACGGGGTCTTGCTCTTGCTCAGGCTGGTTTCGAACTCCTGACTTTGAGCAATCCGCCCGCCTCGGCCTCCCAGAGTGCTAGGATTACAGGCGTGAGCCACCACGCCCGGGCCAGAGCTTTATTCTTAATCTTGCCTGAACACAACTCATATTTTCCTTGAACATTGATAATAATCTCCTCCTTTCTCCTCTATCAAATCTCTGAACTCTTCCAGCCAATTACCAAGAAATAAATTCTATTTATTCAGTCTTAATTTTCTCTCCTGTACATTTTGGTCATACCAGGCAAGTCATATTTTTGTTGTTATTTTTGTTTATTTCTCTGCCTCTAGAGTCATATGTATTTTTCTCCAATATTTTACTTACACTTTTTCCCTTCTCTGGAATGCTATTTCCTTTCCTCATGATATCTCTACATTCTACTTAAAAATTAAGGCCTAGCTCATGTCCCATTTTCTCTAAGAGGATTTTGAGTCTTCATTCCATATTGTTCTCTCCCTTTTGTGAGTTTTATATGCCTCTGTAACCTCACCATAAACATAGGACACCAACAGTTTATCCAAATTCTTCCTTAGAGAGGACACCAAGTTTTTATTTCTGTTCTATACCTAACACTAATCTTGGGACATAACAAAGGCATGGAAGAGTGTTGATGATTGTTTTATAACTTAAGAGTTTATCAGTTAGTGGAATAATACTGGCTGTCCTCATTTTGTTTATAGCAGCAGGTAGTGACATAGTAGGAAACAATGCTTTGTGCAGGAAAGGATCTTAAGTTCTTCTGAAGTAATGTCTACACACCCAAGGCTTCAGTTAGTCTCAGTGGTAGATACTGCTAAATGTAGGACTTTATCCAGATGTGTCTCATACTTCAGGTATTTGTGTCTGATTACTTATAGAACATCTTTATTTGGCTGTCCCATAGGTATCTTAACATTAGAATATTGAAAATGGAACCAATCATCATCTTTTCAGACCTGTTCTTCCTTCTATATTTTCTCTCGGTGAATGAGTGTCTTTTTGTTAGCCAAGCCAGAAACTTGTATTGTCTTGCCACCCTCATCCCTGTCCAGTCACCCAGGGTTTGAGTCTGATTATCAAACTCTCATTTTCTCTTTCTTGGATTACTGCATTAGTAAAGGAAAACTAGCATCTTTTCTGCCCGCTTATCCATTTCTGCATTAAGCCAGAGTAGACTATTTACAAGGCAAACTTGATAATGTCACTTCCTAGTTTGAAACCCTTGCTTTCCAGTGTTACCCTCAGGAGAAATTCCCCATTCCTTAGTATGTCATAGAGGGTCCCTGCTTAGCCTTACATTTGCCTCTTTAACCCTTTGCACTCGGATGTCGAGTGTGACTCGACATGGTTA
>VSMD01132839.1:0-64025 GCA_008750895.1 Mirza zaza | reverse complement strand
GGTAATAATGTTAATTCCTCTGATCCGTGAGCATGGGATGTGCTTTCTCAGTTAGATCCTGTTTAATTTCTTTCAACAATGTTCTGTGATTTTCAGAGTATAAGTTTTGCACTTCGTTTATTAAATGTATGCCTAAGTATTTTGTTCTTTTTGATGCTGTTGGAAACACATTATTTTCTTAATTTTATTTTCAGATTGTTCGTTGCTTAGAGAAGAGGGAAAACGTTCACGACTCACCCTGTGAGGCCGGTGTGACCCTAATGTCTAGACGAGACCTGGGACGTGTGGCAGACTCCCCGCAGGGCGGGGCACGCGGATAGCAGTAGCGCGGCCACCGCCGGCCGGGGCCAGCAGGAGAGGATGTCAGGGACCGGAAGCTCCCGGGGGAGGCCCTGGGCAGACGAGGACAGCCTCTCACACCCCTCCGCCCATGGGGAAGAACAGGAGAGGCCAGACTCGCCCCGTCTGCCGTCTTCCTCTGAGCTGTCCCCACACCCGGACGCCCGTGGCCCGGCAAGGCGAAGAGTGCGGTGGAGGCAGGAGGGGACCTCCCTGGCCCCTCTGAGTCCCCAGAGCCACAGGGAGCTCTGGCCGCGGCCCCGAGCGGCGTTCCAGCCGAACATTCTTTAGAGATAAGCAGGGCTTAGTCGAGAGGCTGCTCTGAAGACAAAAAATGAGGAGAAAGCCTTGGAATCTGGCCGGGGCGGCATTAGGGGCCCTCCTACCAAGCAGGAAAGGAGACTGCACCCGATCCCACTCGGATCGGGTTTGGAGGAGACAAGATGGTTCCTGTCTACATTCCCCACGAGTCGAGGTTCCTCCGCAAACCGGCCACACGTCGTTCACGCAAATCGCGGACAACGAAAACAGCGAAGCTATTCAATTATCGAACAGGAAAAGCAGAGGAAACGCGGGCCGGCGTTCTCGGGGCGAGGGCGCCTTCGGGGCACGGGGCGCGGCCTCGCGGCGACCGCCTCAGCGACCCGAGCAGGCCGGGCGGCGTCCGTGGCCGGGAGAGAAGCAAGCGGAAGAACGCGCGCCCCGCGCAGCTGCTGAGCATCAGGCCGGTTCTGGGAGCCGAGCGAGCCAGGCGGGAGTTTCCCTCACGGAAGGCCCGTTCTCGCGGCGGGGCGCGGGCAGGCCGGGAGCTCGGGGGCCGCGGCCCACACGCGGGCAGGCGGGGTCGGTCTAGAACCCGGGCAGACGCCCGACGCGGGGCCGGCTCCGCTCAAACCCGACCGCGGTCTGAGTGAGGAATTCAGGTTTGGCGTCTTTGCATGATACAGCCCGTAGTGCCTTGGACTCCCAGAAATAGGATTTGTTTTTGTTTTTTGGTATTTGCAGATTATACTGAATATACAGTTTTACGTCCTTCATAAAATTGACTCACTGTGACAGGCATTTCACCATGTTGTTGAAAATGTTATTGGAAAGGAAGACGTTTAATGATTTCATGGTATTTTGTGATATGGAAGTATATAATTTATGTGGCTATTCTCCCCTGGCTGGTGATACCTATGTTTCTTTTTTAAAAAGAAAAAAATAAATAAAAAAAAGAAAAATTAAGACACAATTTACATGCTGTGAAATGCACTGAATTTAAGTTTGGTGTGCTGTGACAATACATGCACCGATATAACGACCACCAACATCAGGATCTAGAACGTTTACATGACCCCAACAAGTCCCCTTGTGCCTCCTGCCGGTCAACCTCCCTACCTGCCCACACACAACTCCTGTTCCAGTCTCTATGCCTGCAGGTTAGCTCTGACTGTTCTAGAACATCCCGTGAACGGGGCCGGAGAGCATGCGCTCTTGCGCCTGTGCCTTCCTGCGTAGCATAACGTTGCTGGGATTCACCCTGCTGTGGCTCTTATTAGCAGTTCGCTTCTTTTCACTGCTGGTCAGTGACACAGTCTACAGACAGGCCGCATTTGTTTGTCCATGAGGGAGAGGGTGTGGCCTCCGCTGGTGTCCCCACCCCCCTTCTAGACGGGGACTCAGTCCATGTTCAGCCTGTATGAGTTTGTAGAAGTCTGTCCACTCGCACCTCGCCTGTCCCCACGGCCACCTCCTTGCTCTGCGAGCCTGCAGCAGCCCTGCGTCCCGTCTCTCCTGGGAGGGGCCGGCACGATTTGGAATTCACTTCCCTTCATTTCCTGGTAATCTCAGCTCTCTTCATGGGCTCAAGACAAATTACGGTTTTGTAGATGACGCAGCTTTTTCTCATCGTTAGGCTGGGAGCGATGTTCTCTTGTGGCTTCCTACATCCTTTTTAAACTGACATTTAACAAACATTAAGGAGGGCAGGCGCTGTGGCTCACACCTGTAATCCTAGCACTCTGGGAGGCCGAGACCAGCGGATTGCTCAAGGTCAGGAGTTCGAGACCAGCCTGAGAAAGAGCGAGACCCTATCTCTACTAAAAAATAGAAAGAAATTAATTGGCCAACTAAAAATATATAGAAAAAAATTAGCCGGGCATGGTGGCGCATGCCTGTAGTCCCAGCTACTCGGGAGGCTGAGGCAGCAGGATTGCTTGAGCCCAGGAGTTTGAGGTTGCTGTGAGCTAGGCTGACGCCACGGCACTCACTCTAGCCTGGGCAACAAAGTGAGACTGTCTCAAAAAAAAAATAAAAAAAAAGAAGGGAAAATAACTTTTTATTAATATAGTCTTGATTCCTGTTTTGCTTTTGGTTTTAAATATTGGACAGAGCAAGTTATCCCTCAAGACAGTCTCTTTCCAGATATGTACTGGCTATTTATACCCACTTGTTATTGCTCATGAACTTAACTTTTTGTAATGCTTATTGCTTTGTTCTATTTATAAAAAAACAGCACATGTTCATTGTAGAAAACTTAGAAAATAGCATCTAAAGCAAACAATAAAAGGAACCCAGAATCTTCCACCTACCTAGAGAAAGAGTTCTAACATTTTAATACATGGCTTTCTCCTCTTAGTTTTAAATATAATTAAGCACAAAATAATACATGCTTATGAAAAGTTTCAACAATGCAGAAAAATGCAAAGTTAGACAGGTCAGTAGCCCTTTCTCTCTTGAGCGCCCCGGTCCTGTTCCCGTTCCTGTTCCTGTTCCCGTTCCCGTTCCCGTTCCCGTTCCCGTTCCTGTTCCTGTTCCTGTTCCTAGCGTTGGCACCTGCGGACCCGGTTCAGGGCTTTTCCCGCACGAACGGTCGGCCCTCCTTATCCTTGGTTCCCCATCCCTGGACGCAACCAACCCAGGGTCAAAAATATTTGGGGAAAAAAACAATAATATAACAATAAATAAAAAATATAGTATAACAACTATTTAAGTAACATTTATGCTGTATTAGGTATTATAAGTGATCCAGAGGTGATTTAAAGCATACGGGTAATGTAGGTAATACGGGTACCACGCAAACGGGTAACACGCAAACGGGTAATATGCAAACGGTTAATACGCAAACGGGTAATATGCAAATGGGTAATATGCAAACGGGTAACACGCAAACTGGTAATAAGCAAACAGTGCCCCATTTGGACCTGAGCACCCGCGGGGGTGTGGGGGCGGCCTCCTGGCACCAATTCCGGCAGACACGGTGGGACGACTGCAGTACCTGTGTGTGTGTGTTTTTTGTTTTTTGTGGGTTTTTTTGAGGCGGAGTCTCGCTTTGTTGCCCAGGCTAGAGTGAGTGCCGTGGCGTCAGCCTAGCTCACAGCAACCTCAAACTCCTGGGCTCAAGCTATCCTCCTGCCTCAGCCTCCCGAGTAGCTGGGACTACAGGCATGCGCCACCATGCCCGGCTAATTTATTCTATATATATTAGTTGGCCAATTAATTGCTTTCTATGTAGAGACGGGTCTCGCTCTTGCTCAGGGTGGTTTTGAACTCCTGACCTCGAGCAATCCGCCCGCCTTGGCCTCCCAGAGTGCTAGGATTACAGGCGTGAGCCACCTCGCCCGGCCAGTACCCATGTGTTAATACACACGTGTGCCACATTCGGGACGGTGCTCGCACTGGTGGCTGTGCAAGGCCATGGTTGCCCTGGGAGAGGGGACCCCTTCGACTGGTCTCGTCCCCTTCCAACCCCCTTCCCCAAGCCAAGCTTTGCATTTTGCTTAAAGCAGGCCTCATGGTCACCTTTACGTTCTCTGATTGTTGCTAGTTTTTGTCCCTCTCTTTTCCTGTGACTAGAATTCTCAGTCACTCATGACTCCAGTGTTTCCCGGTTACTCATGACTGCTGCTGTTCTTGGGCTCATGGTTAGAAGACATATCCCTGGCAGACGAGAAGGTCCGTCTCCCCCGAGAGAAGACTTACTCTGCTGACTTGTTTTCTCACATGGTCTGACTGGCTGGGATTTCTGGCCCTCGGTGACCAGAGATGGGGGATGGCATTTTACCCACATCGGCTCTTCCACTTTAATCATTTTGGATACTTGGATAGAAAATTGCCCATTTCATGGGGCTTTTCTAATTGATCAGCCGAAAATTGTGTACAGCATCTTCTTAGGTGCTGAGAATCCTCTCTGCCCCTGTTAGGTCCCTTGTTCTGCTGAATTCAGTCTGTTTTCTTTTTTATTGATTAGATTTGTCAGGGATTGACTCGTATTTATTTGCTTTTAAAGAATGAGCTGTTGGTTTAAAGCACTCTATGGGTTCTCTCTTTCTCATTCATTCCTTTCTAGTTATATTCTCGCCATGTCCTTCCCCCACCGCCATAGCGCCTGGTCAGGGAGGGAGGGGCCACCTGCCGGTTTGCGCATCAGAAAATACGTTTCACGCTCTGGTTTCTCTTCGGAGCGTATAAATCTTTCGCCTTTTAGGAAATGTGTTTCCTGGGCTGTCACCAGCGTCCGCAAGAAGCAGCATTCCACAGCGATTAAATCCAGGAGACGATGGACTAAATCAGGTTCGCTCCTTTGGTTTTTCCCAGAAATTTTCTCAGAACCCTAAAAGCGCCAATGTCCATTGAGAATGTCTACGAGAACATTCTTACATGTCTCCTTGTAAGAACATTCCAATGTCTCAGGAACACAGTTCACATTCCCCCAAAATGAATTAATTAGAATGCAGAATCCTTTTTTCTCCCTCTGATCTTCTTTTGGGCCTAAAATGCTGGGAGTTCACTCTGGGAGATGCTCCCCCACACCCCACATGGCCGGGGATTACGTTTGCTGTTTCCAGCGTCTCTCTGTCTCTCCCCACCAAGCCCACCTCCGATCATCTTGGATCCCAAGTCTACTGTGTCCAGGTGTCCTCCAGATGTTTGAGAAACAGCTACCATGACGCTGCTGCTGGTGACAAGGGCACACCTGTGTAGCTCCAGTGGCTCACAGTCCTTTTCTCCTCTGATCTCCGTCCGGCAGCAGGACACACCCCCTTCCAGCTCCACTCCACAGACAGCGCCCCTGAGAGCCGACGCTACCTGGGCTAAGCACCTGACACACTTAAAAGGCAAGGTCAGAACAGCACCGGACTCAAGAGCTCATGAGCTTACCGTGAGTGCTCGTGAGGTACCAGCTCGGCGTGAGGTCCCCAGCAGGCCACACGGGGAGTAAATGACCACAGGTGGTGGAGCCCAGGTTCAAATGCAGACAGCGTGGCTCCAAAATCATGCCTTCATCATTTTTTTAAAAAAGAACTATAACCTTTATAACTCTTTATCCTTTCTTAAGCGAAATCTCATGCAGGTCTCATATACCTGTGGCTGGATAATAGTTAAGACGTTCATTTGTAAATTTTTTTCCTCCTGTATTTTCCTCTCTTTTCCCTCGGGCGAGCGCCACACAGTTAGGCGTCTTCTCTGGTTACAGGATAGAAGGGAACAGTATAGTAGAAGCAGCAGAAATTTACCAGCGACACTTTCCGGCTTTTGTTCCAAAACTCAAGTTCAGATAGAGAAGAGGCTTCCCCCAATAGGGGTAGAATGATTTGGGAGAAACAAGAGGGGCCAAGGTAAACCCGTTTACCGAAAAGAAACGTCCTGGGATGGGGGCGGGGAGGGGAATGAGAGCAGAGGGACACGAGCTCCGTGACCTGGCAGAGCTCCTGCAGAGGGTCAAATGTCAGGAGACAGGGCTTCATGGTGCTCCAGGTGACGGTGGACCATACAATTCAGACCCACCACCCCACTGAGGACAAGGAGACAGCTGGATAGAAGATTTTAAGATCTCTCTAGAAGCATAAAATAGTAAGGAGATATGAATAAAATCTGAGAAGAAGGAAATTCAGAAAGGTATCTAGTAAAAATATCCTTAAGAAACAAAAGGGCAATTAAGACATTCTCAAATGAAAGAAAACGAAAAGAATTTATTGCCAATAGATGTCCCATAAAATCATGGCGAAAGGAAGTTACTGAAATAGCAAGAAAATAATAAAAGAAGGAATCTTGAGACATCAGGAAGGAAGAACAAGGAAAAATGAACACAGTAGACTTTCATTCTCTTGAAGTTCTTAAACTATGTTCAAGGGCTGAAGCAAAACTTATAAAATTGTGCAATGTGGCTCTCTATGTATGTAGAACAAAAATTTAGGACAATTATATTTTAAAGAGTTGGGTAAAGGGACTTCAAGTGAGGTAAGCTTTCTGTATTTCACTCTTACTGGTAAAATGTTGACACCCATAGATCATAATAAGTTTATGTATATTATATACATAAGTATGTATTTATGTATATTGTAATGCCTACAGCATCCACTAAAAAGTCTGTGCTGAGAAGTACACACAAATATACTATAGATAAATCCAAATGTAATTATAAAAACAGTTCAAGTGCCCTACAGAGATGCAGAGAAAATAAAACAGAGAAACAAAATTAGAGGGAACACAAAGAAAAAAATTAAAATGGCTTAAGCTCTGAAATATTAATAATCACATTAAATGTTAATAGTCTAAATACACAAAAGACAGATTGGCAGAGTGGATTTAAAAAAATGACCCAACTATATGCTGTCGAAAAGAAACTCACTTCAAGTATAACTTTATTAAAAAGTTGAAAGTAAAAGGGTAGAAATATGAAGAGGAAACAAAGACATTTTTGGACACACAAAAATTGAGAGAATTCATTGCTAGCAGATAGAGCCATGTAAAGGAAACCCTAAAAGCTATTCTGTTGGCATGAGGAGAACGAACCCAGCCGAAGGTGAGACTTGCAGGGAGGGGGAGGGATGGACGTGTAGGCATGTGGGGAAATAAAGACAATGTCACCACAGTGCAGTGCCACTGCACACCTGTCAGAATGTCTGTCATCAACAAGACAGTATCAAATGTCGGTGAGTGTTTTAGTCCCTTTGTGCTGTTATAACAGAATACCACAGACTGGGTGATTTATAAAGCGCAGAAATTTGTTTCGCATAGTTCTAGAGGCTGGAAAGTCCAAGATGAAGGTGCTGGAGGACCGGCGTCTGGAAAGGCTGCTCTCAGCTTCCAAGCTGTTGCCTTGTTGCCGCATCCTCAGGGGGACAGGCACGTGGCAGCAGGGACAGAGAGCAAACAGAGGGCGAGAGGGCATTCCCCTCAACCTCAAGGCCTTTTCACAGGGGTGCTAGTCCCATTCATGAGGGCAGGCACCCCCTGACTTAATCGCCTCCCAGAGGCCACATTTCTTATCACTTTTGCATTGGGGATTAAGTTTCAACATGGACTTTGCAAGGGACCTCATCATTAAAACAACAGCAGCGAGGATGTAGAGAGACTAGGACCTCATACTTGCTGGTAGGAATGTAAGGTGGTGCCGCCACTTTGAAGAACAGCCTGGCAGTTCTGCAAACAGTTAAACATGAAGAAATTCCACTTGTATGTGTATGCCCAAGAGAATTGAAAACATGTCCACGGAAAAACATCTACACAGATGTTTGTAACAACATATTCATAAAAGCCAAAAAGTGAAAACACCCCAAAAATCCATCAATAGTGAACAGAAACAAAAAGGGGGTATATCCTTGCAATGCAATATTATTCAACAATAAAAAGGAATGAAGGGCTGATATATGCTACAATGTGGACACCCATGAAAACGATTTGCTGAGTGAAAGAAACCAGACACAAAAGACCGTGTAGACCAGGCACGGTGGCTCACGCCTGTAATCTTAGCACTCTGGGAGGCTGAGGCAGGAGGATTGCTTGAGCCCAGGAGTTCGAGACCAGCCTGAGCAAGAGCGAGACCCCTGTCTCTACTATAAATAGAAGGAAATTAATTGGCCAACTAATATATATAGAAAAAATTAGCAGGGCATGGTGGCACATGCCTGTAGTCCCAGCTACTCGGGAGGCTGAGGCAGGAGGATTGCTTGAGCCCAGGAAGTTGAGGTTGCTGTGAGCTAGGCTGATGCCACGGCACTCTAGCCCAGGAAAGAGAGTGAGACTCTGTCTCAAACAAACAAACAAACAAAAGACCATGTAGTATATGATCTCACTTACATGAAATGTCAGACCAGGCAATTTTATAGGGACAGGAAGTAGACAGGTGGAGGTGAGGGCCTGGGGGAGTGGAAGCAGGAGTTGGGGGGCAGGTAGTGGGGAGTGGATGCTATGGGCACAAGGTTTCTTCTGGAATGATAAAAATATTCTAAAATTGATTATGGTTATGGCGATGGTTGTAGAACTCTTGAAATAAACTTAAAAACATTGAATTGTACATTTTAAACAGGAAAACGTCATGGTGTTAAAATTATATTTCAATAAAGCTGTTTTTTAAAAAATCTAATTGAACATGGACTGTATATATACTCTTATGGAACTTAAAATACACATGGAATTATTAATAACATACACAAACGCAAGAATGTAAGTTGGGAAGGTGGTAAGTGGAGTTAGAAAGATCTGAGGTCCTTGCATTGCCTGGGGAAGTGGAAAGGTAGCAATTAGCATTTTGTACTAAGAAGCAAAGGAGGGGTACCAAAATCTCTAGGGCAGCCACAATAGAACAGTCAAACTAAGAGAGGGCAAAATTGGAATAATAAAAAATAATCGGTCCCCAAGGGCAATAACAGAAAGTGAGCATAGAGGAGGTTATACAAACAAAAACACAAAGTAAGGCAATAGATTTAAACCAGAAAATCGACTAAAACTAAATGGGCTGAATTCTCCAGCTGAAAGACAAAGGTTGTCAGAATGATTTTGCGAAACTCCAGGTGCTACTTACAAGAGATACATCTAAAGCTCAAG
This sequence comes from Mirza zaza, assembly GCA_008750895.1. Taxonomy (NCBI): domain Eukaryota; kingdom Metazoa; phylum Chordata; class Mammalia; order Primates; family Cheirogaleidae; genus Mirza; species Mirza zaza. The sequence continues at coordinate 54,875 of VSMD01132839.1, read as the reverse complement.
GATTAGGGAAGTGGAAAAAGGATGGAAAAGCATCCACCATGCAAACACTGATGAAAGGAAAATCCGTGTGGCTTTATTACTAGCAGGCAAAATAGCATGAAAGGAAAAATCACTGGAATATAGAAATACTTTATAATGATAAAGGTTATACTCACCGGAAAAATGTGGCCGTTTCATGTTTGCGTGTAGCTCACGGCATAGCCTCAATATAGCCAAAAAGACAGAAACATAAGGAGCAGCAAAAAATCCCACAGTCATGGGGTGAGTCTCAGTAATTGATACAAAGAGCAGACAAAAATCAGTGTGAAATACACAATCAACAGACTTGACCTAATTGGCATATGAAGAAACGAGCCTCCCACTGCAGAAAGCCTCATTTTCAAGCATACATGAAACATTTTTTCAAAAAAAATTGACCTTATTTTTGGCCATAAAAACAAATCTGAATAAATGTCAAAGGACTGAAGTCACATAGAAGGATCCAACACAAAGTAATAAATCTGGGTTAAGATATACTCATGTAAGTAATTCACAGGTCCAGGAAGAAATCATCATGCAAATTAGAAAATATTTTGGATTGAATGGAGATGAAGCAAGGCGCATCCAAACATATGGGGGCAGCTAAGCAGCCCCCATGAGAAAAAGTTTCAGCCATGAGTATTTGCTTTGGAAAGTAACTAAGGCTGGAAATCGATGAGCTAAGCACAGAGCCAAGTGCTTAAGACAAGAATTCCTGGCCAGCTGCAGGGCTCGGAGCAGCTTCGTGAACTCTGACCTGCAGGTTCCGCCCAGGGAGCGCTGCTGCCTAACCCAGCCCAGGCCCGCGCCCGGGCACGGCTGGCGCTTCCCTAATGCTGGGGCGCCGAGCCCTGCGGCCCAGGGGGTGAGGTTCTCTGTCCTGGACTCGGATGTCCACCCTGGTCGGATCTTTGTGCAGTTCCACCGAATGAGCAACCGGTGGTCCTAGGGCAGCAGGCGCCGGGGCTGGGGGTTCTCGCGTCCATGTGTTCTGGAAGCTGGAAACTGCCGGGGTTGGCACTGGCTTCCCCTTGCCTGGCCAGTCCCCCCCTCCCGCCGACCCCCTTAGCCCCCACTCGCGGGACCAAGGCAGGTGGCGAGCCCACTGGCCAACCAGACGTCCAGGGAAGGACCAAAATGCCCTTGTCCCCTTCTCAGAGGTGCCTTCACCCTCTATGGGGGGTTCGCAAAGCCCGCTCTCCGCCCGGCTTTCTCCCGGGAGGGAGACGACGGCGCTCAGCGCCAGGCCTCCGCCGGCTCCGCACAGCCAGGTACCTCTCGCCCCCGGTCTGCCGCCAAGGACGCAGATCTGAGGTTTGTTTCTCCTTCAGGGGAGTCTACAGTGGGTGTCCCCATGCAGCTGGCAGTTCCCCACCAGCCAGTGACGGGGACCCAGGCCTCTCCCATCTCATGGACCTGAATCTTCACTGCCTGGTTGCCAAGGGCACCCTGACCACGGGCATTAATCCAGCCGGTGGAGGGGACAGTGCTTGGGGACCCCTCACCCACATTGCACTGGCTAGTGTCCAGCTGTCGAGCCACACCTCGTTGCAAAGGCAGCTGGGAAATGCGGTCTAGCTTTTTGCCCAGGAGGACGAGAAAAGGGGGTTGGGAAAGAACCGGCCCGCCCGTGCAGCACTGTGGTTCTGGTAGAACGGCAGGTCTGAGAAACTCCTCCAAGCATGGTGGCTGATGGCTGTGGGCAGCCCTCCAAGCTCACAACACAGCTTGGTCACTGCATTTCAGTCTCAGCTTCGGGCCTTAGCCGCAAGTTTGGGCCAACTGGAAAAGCCCAGCTCGATATCCTGCTATCTGTGTATAATTTGAAATTAAACAGCCTTTCTTGAAAGGTTGGCGGAGGCTTCAGCAGGTGTCCTGTGACTGCAATGGCCTTCAGAGGTACACGAGCTTCTCTCATCTTCGAGGTCGCTGAGATCTGACCCGGGAGAGCAAGCAATTTCCACTAGTTTGCGCTGAGGTGCTTGGCGTGTAACCATCAGGTTTCTGTGAACCCAGTGGAATCCCCAACATCTGGTGGTTCTGGAACATAAAGAAGGACCCCTGAAAGAGGCGGGCAAGTGGCAAAGCCAGGTGTGAGAGCGCGAAGACCACAGAGCTGAGCTTGCGACGAGGGGTGTGGGGCGGGCCGTGCGAGAGGCCAGAGCAGGAGCCCAACACCAGAGCGGCCGCCCAGAGAGTGAGAGCACCCCCTCTGAGGCCGGGGTGGATGACTGATTTGGGGTGAGGAAAGGGACAGCAGGGTGTCCCTCTCCTGGAACCAGCAACAGAGGAAGGTGCACGGGTTCCCCCAGCATCTGAACACAGCACACCACACAACACAGCATGCCAGACGCCGAGTTGAACGGCCACTGCCAGGGCATCCTAGCACTCTGGGAGGCCGAGGCAAGTGGATCACTCAAGGTCAGGTGTTCTAGACCAGCCTGAGCAAGAGCGTCTGAGACCCCCATCCCTACTAAAAATAGAAAGAAATTAATTGGCCAACTAAAAATATATAGAGAAAAAATTAGCCGGGCATGGTGGCGCATGCCTGTAGTCCCAGCTATTCAGGAGGCTGAGGCAAGAGGATCGCTTGAGCCCAGAAGTTTGAGGTTGCTGTGAGCTAGGCTGACGCCACGGCACTCACTCTAGCCTGGGCAACAGAGTGAGACTCTGCCCCCCACACACCAAAAAAAGGACCCTACATGCCAGCGTGTGGCGGCAAGCACACAGGGGGCTCCTCCCGATGCCTGCTAATGTAACAAGAGAAGAAAATGCAATTATAAAATATTACAAAGGCATAGAAAATGCCATTATTTGCAAGAGATGTGATTATATGAAAAATCCAAAAGAATTAACTTTACAACTTATAAAAATATTGAGATTTCAGTATGATGATGGCTTAGTTCAGGCTGCTATAACTAGATACCATAGGCTGGGTGGCTTAAACAACAAACATTTCTCACAGTTCTGGAGGCTGGGAAGTTCAAGAGCAAGGTGCTGGCAGGTGCGTGCCTGGCGAGGACTGCTCCTGGGTCGCAGGCGGCTGTCTTCATGCTGTGTCCCTTCATGGGGGCTCCACCCTCATGGCCTACTCACCTCCCAGAGCCTACCTCCTAAGCCCATTACACTGCAGGTCAGGATTTCAGCTCATGAATTTTGGGGAGACACAAACCTTCAGTCTATTGCAAGTGGCAGCATTGAAAATAGCACATTAATAAATGTTTCTAATATGTACCAGGAGTAACTCATTGGGAAAAAAAAGAACTGTGTTGTGCTTGCCATAGGAAAAAGAAATGCATATCAACAATCTTAAAAATAAATAATGTGGATGAAACTGCAAAGTTCATGTGGGACATAAGATGGGATTGAAATGAGTGGAGAGACGTCACTTAGCCCCAGAGTAGATGCCTGAGTATTGCAATGATGTCAGAATTTTCAAAACACCTTATAGGATGAATTAAGTATCAATATCAAATTCTAACATAAATACCAAATTCTAACATAATTTTGTTCAATTGCAAAGTCTATCTGGCATGATCTGACTTTGTAATAGTGTATGTGTGTGAGTGCACGTGCGTATTTGCAAATAAAAAAAGACCAGAAGAAAATACGCAGGAATTTTAACCATGTTTTTCTGGGTGGTGGGAGAGCAGATCATTTTTTTCTCTGTAATACTGCATATTTTTAAAGTGTGTAATATGTGTATATTACTATTATGGTCTGAATAAATGAATACATGCTGAACAATTAAGTTTGTCAGGCAAAGCTAACCGAGGCAGAGAGGAGCCAGCGGTGAGCCTGGACGCTGGCTGCAGGTGGAGGCGTGCGTCCCCGGCGTCAGGCACCTGCTCGGGAAACAGGCACAGGTACCCGCAGGGTCCTGGAACAGGAAATGAAAACGGGGCTGCCGTGTGACTGGTCTGCGTGACACGGACCCAAGACACCCAGCTACTGCCTGGCGCGTTGTCCTTCTGCTCAACCACGGAACCGTCACCGGGCGGCTCCCCTGCCGGGCCCTGAACCACACAGCAGCGCCGCCCTCAAGGAGCGCAGCGCTGGGAGACACGCGGGCTCGGCATAAGGAAGCAGGTGGGAGCAAGGGGCGGGGCGGGAGCACAGCCCAGCACCCCCAGCCTGGCTGCTCGTTCAGGGAGGGTTCTAAGAGGAGCAACATCCATCCTCCTCACACAGCAACGAGAGTGAGAAGGGAGGCAGGAAGAAAGACTGGCCTTCCGGGCCTAGGGCGGAGTGGCGGTGGGAGCAGACGGCGGATGGTGTGAGAGTTGCCAGAGGTGTGAGAACTGCTGCGGGACCCTCCGCTCCGCGGCAGGCACCGTTCTACCCACTTACGGATCCCAAGGCTTGGCACATCCGTTCCTGCGACTAATGCAACAAGCGTGTACTGAGTACCTGCTACTCGCCAAGCACTGTCAGCGGTGCCAACAAGACAGCTGTGAACACAACAGAGGAAATATACCTGCCTGGCCTGTAACTCGTGTCATAGCCTAGCGGACACAGAGCTAAGTGCGGAATGGACTGACTACATACGGTATGTCAAAATTTCGGTAGGTTACAACACACACACACACACACACAGACACGCAAAAAGCAAAAACCTGGACACACATGCAGTAAATATGACACACACACCAGGTTAATATCTTTAATATAGAATGAGCTCATACAAATTTATCAGACCCCAGTCAATAGAGCAAAGGACAGTGACAATCTATGGAAGAGGAAATGCAACTGCTTAACATGAAAAGATGTTCAATTGTGCTAGAAATCAAAGAAATGCAAACTGAAACACAATCTACTTTTTTGTGATCAAACCAGCAAATATTTAGCCAAATGCTCATACCCAATACTGCAAGCTGGATGCACTTATCCTTGCGGGTGGCAGTATAAGTGGATACAAACATTTCCGGAAACCATTTTGTCAATATGTAATAAAAGCTTCAAAAGTTTTCATATTCTTTAATTCAGTGATCCCACCTCTGGCAGTCTATCTGAAGGAAAACACCCGACACTGGGAAACAGCCTTATGCACGAAGATGCTCATCGATTTACAACAGAGAAGCCTTAGTAACAGCGTTAGTGACTGGCGGTCTGCACTTCTACATCTCCCGGTGGGACAGCACAGCCATCAGCCACGCCAGTCAGGTCAGTACCTGGGCGGGGGAGATGGCCGTGACGTGTTCAGTGCAAACAACCACACGAAACTGTCTCATCACAGAAGTTAGTATCACAATTATGCTAAAACAAAATGCAAAGAAACTATGGTTGGGCAGAAAAAGCCTGAAAGGCAAGACATCAAAATGTTAAGTTTTACTTTTTTCTTTCCTCTACTTGATTTTCCAAAATTTCTGTGACATGTAGGTTTACACAGATAATGAGAAGGCCTGGTAGGTGTCACTGCTTGTGTGCAGAAGGGCGTCAGCTATGCGGAGTGAGGAGCTGGGGTTCCCCCTCCTCCTCTACCTAACCTGTGCCCGGCCGACTGCCACCACACCCAACCATCTGGCCCCAAGAGAGAATGACACCAACGTCAGTCCCATGTGCACTCCTGGGGGACTAGGGAAGGCCCTGCACCCCGATCTTCCCCCTGCACTGGGGAGCTCCCCCCGCTGGCTCAGCAGCCAGTCTTGCCTCCTTCCCAGGAGCCCCTAAACCACCGCTTCCCAAGCAGAGGAGAACTAAGCCTCACAGCTCTGGTTCTAAGACAAAGGAGCATCCACAAAGACCTCTTCCCTCTTCCCACCAAAAGCTCTACGCCCAGCAGGTGGCTGCAAACCTGTCTTAACAACTGGAGCCTGCTGTCACTGAGGCCCTGCCATACCCTTAGGGTTTTGTTCTCCACTCCGTCATTACTCACTCATCACATACATACCTGAGGCCAGTGAAACGGGTCTTTGCTGTTTCCTAGAAATCACCATTATGCTTTAGGACATTAAGGTAATCTCAAGGTCACCTATACTAGGCAGAGCAGTCGCTCCATAATAAATCCCATCTCCAATTATGCCCTGATATGCAATGAAGCCTACTTACCAGACAGGGTGTCATGTAGACCACAGAGCAGTCACAAGAGTCCAAATAACGTCAACATCATGGAAAACATAGAAAACTTTCCGTCACATGCATTGTTTAACACTACTGCCTGTCCCTTTTATAAATCAAAACCTTTTCTCTTAAAATTTAGAGAAATTATAACCCCAAAATATGTACAAAGCATCTCCTTTCCCCCACGTTCTTCTCCAGCCTGTTCCCCTGTCACTGAGGTCTCCTTTGGGGGTGCACGGGGCTGGGTCTCACCCTCCTTAGCTGGGGACTGAAGTGTCTCCCACTAAGCTCTCCAACGTGGGTTCCTCCAAGTCCCATGTGGAGGGCAAGCCCTGACCCTCTCTCATCTGCTCCAGGTCCCAAAGCTGTGAGGAGCTATCAAGAAGGTCATAAATGTACAACAGCACTGTCCCAAGCCCACAAACGTAAGCACCAAGAGACAAGACACAATCAAATCTCCAAGCCAAACAAAGCTGGAGCAGCTGCTTGGACTGGGCATGACAACCCATATGCAAAGGGCCCAGTCACGGGTGTGGACGGGGACTGTGGCCAGCCTGTCCTCCGCGGCTCCGGTCAGCGTGTGCAGCAGCACAACTCGAAAACACAGTGCCTGGTGCAAACACAGTGGCACTTTCAAAAAGCCACGCGGGTAGACCCAGCACGGTGAGAGGGCAGAGTTCCTGCCCCGCTTCCACGCTGCGAGTCCTACCCTGGCTTGGCTGGGCCACAGGGAGACCTTCCAGGTGCCTTTTCCCCAGGTGCCACTATGCCCCTTTACTCGGGGCACCTCCACCTGGCAAGTACTAGTCTCCCCAGTGCAGCTGCTGGAGATGGAATTCTGAGAACTGAGCAGAGAAAGTCATCTGTGCACCTGCCACCGGCAGTCCCACTCCAGAAATGGTGGCCCCACTGGGTCCTCCCTCCGTTCATGCTTAATGAGCACCATGGTCCCACCTGGTCAGCCTCGGCTGGAGTCCAGGGGAACCTGAAGCCTGTAGTCAGGCAGTTGTTTAGCAGGGCAATTGGGCTAACGGAGTTTACAATGCGTGGGTGGCAGTGGCCTGTGGACCCCAGCGACCACTGACTGTCCTTGACCTTGCAAGGCAGTGGTGCTTCAGCGTCACAGTCACTTTTCCCAGCATGATCAGAACTCTCAGGAAGAAAGGACGGGTGCCAGGACCCAACCCCTGGGGTCCCAAGGCATATACATATCTTTGGGGGGTGGAGACTGCTCTTCTGCAGTCAAGCCAGGGCCCTTCAGACAGGGGCAGATGAACCCGGGTAAGATTCCCCGCCTCCCCCACGGTGGTCCGTCTGGCATTGAAATACAGCAGGGGCATCACAATCCAAAGGGCTTGGCCAAGCTCAGTTAGAAAGTGACTTCTTGGTTATCCCCCTGTGAGGAAACAAAAGGTCCCTCAGAACAGAGACACGAGTGCCAGTTCTGCACTGCCACCACACTGGGACCATGGCAGTCTGCAGCTCTTTGTCTTTACAAATGCCACTGACACCCTGGCTGGAGTTCCCAGAGGCAGACACCCCTCTTCCTTAAGTGCTTAAGGATGTTTCCCAGAGGAGCTGGGCCTCCAGGAGTGAGAGAGAGTCAGTTCTCTTAGACAAAGGCTGGACATCTGATCACCCAGGAATGGGGAGGGCATGCTACATGGCGTCTTTGGAGACCTAGAGATGGTGTGGGCAGTGGAAGGGGCTGCAGTGAAGGCCACATGGCACCTGAATGGAGAAGGAAACAGGTCTCAAACTAGGCAAGGCCCAACACCAAGTGACAGGGGGCAGAGGAGGGGGTGACTGAACACCAGCAGCTGCAGTGCTGCCCACTGGAAATGCCAGGCAGCAAACTGAGTCACTGGTGTCCACCCCTCAGCCTGCTGTGGCCCACAGGTGTGGACGTGCATGGATCGGCTGCCCATGGCTGCCTGATGGAATTGCCCAGTGGTCCAAAGTCCACAATAACCTTATGAAGCAGGGAAATTCCAGATTCCCAAAATTCCTGGTGCTACCAGAACACTGGCAGCTAAAGCCAGGCACCACGGGAGGGGCATCCTCTGGGAGACTCTCCCTTTAGCTGCAGTATCAGTCCTTCCCAGTGGCAGCAATGGGGCATGTACAGAGTGAAGCTTGCCCCCCAAGAAATGCTAGAACTGCACTCCTAGCAGCGACCGCTTGGCCACTGACAGCAGGGATGAGACCCCTGCCTAATACACTGGGCCCTGGCGGGGCTGGTCATCACCTGTGGATGGGGAGCCAGACCCCCCTCTCCAAGTGCTCCCATCAAGCCACCAGCCTGGCCACAGTGGCTTCTTTCTGTCCAGAGCTCATCAGTGAGAACAGGGCGACCAGGTGGGAAGCTGTCCTGGGGCCCGCAGAGGGCAGAGTATGAGTGTCCAGGAACCGAGTCAGGCTGGGAGGGGCCGGTCAGCGAGAGCGGAGTCAGTGCGGCCGAGTAGCAGAGTTGCAGTCACTGGAATAGCCGGGGTGCAAGCGGGAGGGAGGGAAGCAAGCAACGAGTTGTAGGTACGAAGCTGGCACACAGTAACGGGAAGCAAAGCGAGGTGGGTGACCAGGGCACCCAGAGGGACGGAAGGAAGATCTCCTTGTGGAACGGGTCTGGAGAGGCAGGAGGGGACGTCTTCAAACAGGGGCGATGCTGTTGCATGGACATTTCTTCTAAGCAGCAGAGAGCTTATGCTACCTGGGTGGCTGCAGGTGCTACCAAGGTGGTGGCGGATGCTCAAAGGTTCCGTGCTCGGGCGGGCAGGGCCGGCGCCGGACTCGACCCGGTGGAAGCTGGATGCACGGGGCAGGGCCCCGCGCCCGCCGCGGCCAGCTGGCGGCAGAGCGTCTGCCTTTCCCGCACAGCCCTGTTGGAGGCCGAAGTCTTCCGGATCTGGGCGCGCCGCGCGTGCCGGAGCGGAGACTTGTAGGTTCTCCGCAACTCTGCCAGGAAGCCCTGGTAGTTGTTTCGCAAGGGGCTGTCGGGCTGCATGTGGGGAATAGCCCACTTCTCCGCCTCGCCCGTCAGGCGGGACACAAGGAAGGCCACTCGCTCGGCCTCGCCCGGGAAGCGGGAGGCCTGGAAGATCATGAACCTGTCCATCTGCATCAGGAAGCCGGCCAGCTGGCCCGGGTCTCCGGAGAAGGGCTCGGGCAGAGAGGTGGGCGGGGTGGTCATGGGCCGAGTCCCGGTGGAGGCGATGGCGGAGACGGGCGGGGTGATCTGCAGCGCGCCGGGGATGCGCGCCCTGGTGCGAAGCAGGGTCAGCTCGGCCATCACGCTCTCCAGCATGTTGGTGAGGTTGGCCTTCTCGGCGCGCAGGGTGGAGGCCTCCCGCCTCAGCGCGGAGTTGGTGAGGCGCAGGGAGGTCAGGGTGTCAATCACGTCGTCCATCGGGGCACCGGAGGCGGCAGCCGAGGCCGGGCTCTCGGCTTTGGACGCCTGCGGCTGGACCATGCTGGCCAGGGCCGGCCCGGGCCGAGGGCGGAGGTGCGGGTGCGGAGTCCGAGCCTGGAGGGCGGGAGCGGGGCTGGGCCGCGCGGCACGCGGGCGGGCGGGCGGGCGGCGGCCTAGGCGGGGCGGCCCGGGGGTCGCGGCTCCTCCGCGGCGGACGCGCCGGCCGGATGTGCGCGCGCTGCGGGGCCTGAGGGCTAAGAGAACAGGCTTGAGGCCCGGGCTGCGGGGCGCGGGCGGAAGCAGGGAGGCGGCGCGCGGGGGCGGCGCGGCCCGCACAAAGCGCCCCCACCGCGCCCTCGCGGGAGAACGAAGCGGGCCGCCGCGCGCGGCTGCGGCCCCGGGGGCGGGCGGGGGCGCGTACCTGGGTCCCCGCGCTGCCTCTCGGCTCCGCCTGCCGCGCCGGCCGCCACCAAGATGGCCCGCTCAGGGGACGCGGCCGGGCCGCTGACTCACCCGCGGCCTCCGGCAACTGCTTCCCGGTCAGCTCGGCCCGGCGGCGGCGGCGGCGGCGGCGGCGGCGGCGGCCGAGGGCTCTGCAGGTGCAAGGCCCGAGCCGGGCGGGGCCGGGGTCGCGGCGGAGGGCGGGTCACGCCGTGGCCTTTGTGCGGGCGGGGCCGGCGCGGCGGCGGCGGCGGCGGCGGCGGCGGGCGGGCCGAGCTCGGGCCCCGCTGGTTGCCATGGAGACCGCCCGCTCCCGAGCGCGCCGCGGCGGCCGAGGCCCCGCCCCGGAAGTGGCGGGCATAGTCCCGCCCCCCCCGGTCTGCGGCGGCGTGCTTCCTCGCAGCCAATCGGCGGCCACCGTGGTTGCTGTTGCTTTATCCTCAGCAACCTGGACTTGGCTGTGCGATTCTTCCCGAGGCTGCTTTGCGAGGCTGTTTTTGTAGGCGTCGTGATTAGTTTTGTGATGAAGTTTGCTTTGCTTCTCGTTGTAACTTGAACATAAGTTTCGTGTGAGCTGTATTCATTGTAGCAAGTCTTAAGTCAGAGAAGTCAAAAAATCCTGCTCTGTATCGCTCACGGTCCCCACCTAGAAAGGCCGGATGCTGGCATTTCTGAAGTTCCACCCGGTCCTTTCTCTGATAGTCTGTTACAAAATATTAATTTTCGTGCCGTATGAACTATTTCGTAGGCCTCAGTAGCACACTGAATTTTGAGTATTTTCCTGTTAAAGACGGTTCAAAAGCATGATTTTCAGTTACTGCCTAGTGTCCTTCTGAAAAGGTGGGCCACAGTGTATGTCACCGCGCCCTTTGCGATGGATTTCCATCTTGTCTTCCATGCTAAAGTTTTATAGCCCACGCTTGTGTGTAAATCCCAGCCCCTTTCTCTGCCGGGTTCCCCAGGGCAAATACCAAGAAGTGAAATTCCTGGGCCAAAGGGCATGAACTGTTTGGCTCAGGATCTGGACGCCTTTCCAGCCTGGCCTTGCTGGGCTGCCTCTGAGCGGTGGATTCCAAGCTGCAGCACGGCTAGAGAAGAAAGATACCTACCACACCAGTCTTTTGAGGGCAGGGTATTCAAGGAGGCTGAAGCTGCTGGCGGCCACCTGTGCTCCGTAGACAGGCCGAGGCCAGAGCTGGATTCAGTCACACCTACAGTTTTCACTCTGTAATGTGGGAATTGGGGCATGAGGGGGTTAGAATTGGAGAAGATACACACACCCCCAGTGGGCCAAAGTGTGTGCTTTTTGTGGCCGGCTGAAAACTTCCACGGTATGAAATAGGATGAGAAAGAAGGAAGACTGTCCTTAAACTGATTCCACGAGACCTTCCAAATTGTTAACCTTGACTGAGGTCGGTGACTTCAAAAGCAGAAATAGACCTGGAGCCCTCTACCTCTCCCAGTTCTTCCAAACACACTTGGGGATCCCGGCTACTCCCACGAGTCGCCCCATCAGTCTCTGCCCTCAGGGCCAGGGTTGCACTTCCCCAGACCCCTGGATGCTGGGCCCATGAGTGAAATGTCTGCTGCAATTCCAGGTGTGGTTCACACCATAAATCCTGCATTCCCAGATGCATTGATTATAAGATGCACTCTAAGAAATGATAAAACATGAAATTGAAGAAACATGTAGTTGTAGTTGTATTTCACTTTATTTACAATAGACTATATGGTGGCAGCCCATAAAAAATAGAGCAAAATAAAAATTTTAAGAATTTTAAAAAGAAGAAGAACAGAGGAAGAGTATTTGGTTTCTGACCCAGATGATGCCATGATTCATGCTCTGTGGTGCCTGTCTCTTCTCGCAGAACAACAATAAGCTACACAAAGAAAATATTGAACGGATATAGGCGGGCTCAAAAACTTTCCTATGGTCCAGAAACACAAACTGCTGAGGATTGACAAAGCCATGGGCCTGCTGGGCTCTGGGTCCTGGGGCATAATAGGAGCACAAGGCTGGGAACAGAGCCAGGCTTTGTATCTGAAGCCACAGGCTTGGGGAGAGAGGGGTGATCCTTATGTCAGAACAAAAGTCTGAAAAATCTGGTTCAGTTGCTTCATGGGGGCAACAGCTTATGTGAAGGTGTGGCCCTGGGCAAGAGAGGGGACAAAGGAGAACATAGACACAATTTCATGACTCTCATGCCACCTGGCTTGACAAGCAAACCATAGAGGGTTAGAATTCTGAAGCACCAATGGAAAATATGTTTCTCTACTGCAGACTGGGCATCAAATGAAGTGACTCCAAACTTCTAGAAGGGGGAGGGGTCTCAGAGAGAGAAAGCCTTTTAACCCAAAATGAGCCTCAAAACCAAAACTCTGAAGCCCGTAAAGACATCCAATGCTAAGAAGAAAAATCAACAATAATCATAAATGAATTAACTCCAGATGAAATTAAAATAATAGTCTACAATAAAGGCTTTAAGCCTATTTGAAATGCTCAGTGAGAACAATGAAGAAATAATATTTGTGAAAAGAACTGTACCCAGATCAGGTAGCTGTGGAAAAGTTGAGGAAAACTTATAGGTGATTTCCATTTTCAAGAAGATAGAGTAAATGCACTCTTTCTTGCCTATTCTTTACACAAAGCACAACTAACAACAGCTTTTAAAAAAAAAAATCTAACAAGATTCTAACAGATGGAGGGAAGAAAGCAGGCTGGCTAGGGAGCTCAGGACCTGAGAAATGATATGGTGGTGAGTTCCTGGGGTTTTCTTTGGCTCCAATCCCAGACTTGGAGCTGAAGAAGCCAGCAACCTAAAATGACAATGGGAGCAGATTAATAAAAAGCCCCCCCAAAAGCCTGCTCTCTCCAGCAAGAAAAAAGCCAGGAAAGGGCAGCCTAGCAAGACAGGAAACTCTTAGATAGTAACCATTCTACTCCAGCTAAACACTGGCAATACTCCTGAAATTCATCTACAGATTTAATGCAATCCTTATCAAATTCCTGGCTGCCTTTTTGCAGGAACTAACATGCTGATTCTAAAATTCATATGGAAATTCAAAGTACCTATAATAACCAAAACAATCTTTTAAAAAACTAAGTTGGAGGGCTCACACTTTGCAACTTCAAAACTTCTCTATCATGCTATAGTAATCAAAAATGTATACTATAGACATGGATCAATGAAATAGAATTGAAAGTCCAGAAATAAACCCTAACATTTGCGTTCAATTCATTTTCAAACAGAGTGCCAAGATAATCCAATGAGCAATGAAGAATCTTTTCTGAGACAACTGGTTATCCATAGCAAAAGTAAAAAGTTAGACTCCTACCTTACACCATATACAAAATTAACTCAAAATGGATCACAGACCTAAATATAAGAGCTAAAACTATAATACCCTTAAAAGGGAACGTAGGGGTAAATCTTTGTGACCTTGGGTTGAGCAATGGTTTATTAGCTGTAACAACAAAGTACAGGTGACAAAAGAAAAAATAGATAAATTGGACTTCACCAAAATCAAACATTTTTGTGTTTCAAAGGACAGCGAGAAAAGACATCACCCCACAGAATGGGAGAAAATATATGTAAACTATATATCTGATGAAGGTGTAACATCCAGGGTATATAAAGAACTCCTATGACTAAACAATAAAATGATAAATAAACCAATAAAACATGAGCAAAGGCTTTGAATAGACACTTCTCCAAGGAAGATATACAAATAACCAATGATTACATGAAAAGATGCTCACTATCATTAGTCATTGAGGAGCTACAAATCAAAACCACAATAATATCTCACTTCGCACCTCTAGCAGTGCCAAAATCTAAAAGACAGGTGATAACAGGTATTAGTGAAGATATGGAAACATTGGAACCCTCACACATTGCTGGTGGCAGCATAAAATGGTACAACTACTGTGGAAAATTACTCGGTAGTTCTTCCAAACGTTAAACATGAGGTTTTCATGTAACCCAGCAATTCCACTCCTATGCCCCAGAGAACTGACAACATATATTCACACAAAAACTTGCACACAAATGTTCTTACAAGCATTGTTCATAATACCCCCACCAAAAAAGGAACCAACCCACCTGTTCATCAACTGATGAATAGATAAACAAAATGTGGTATCATCATGCAATGGAGTATTACTCAGCCTTAAAAAAGAATGAAACACTGATATCTGCTACAACATGGATGAACCTTGAAAGCATTCTGGTAAATGGAAGATGTCAGGTACAAAGGCCACATGTTGTATGGTTTTTATTTATATAAAATGTCCGTAATAGGCAAATCCATAGAAACAGAAAGGAAAGTAGTGGCTGCCAGAGTGTGTGGGGAAGGAAAGGATGAATAAGGACTGCTGACGGGTACAGGGTTTCTTTTCAGGGTAATGAAAATGTTCCGGGATTAATGTTGATGGCTGCACATAATTGTGAATGTACCAAAAACAACTACATTTGTTTAAAATGTTATGGTATGTAAATTATATTCTTAAAAAATCAATGGCCATTTATGATCAAAACTCATAGAAAAATGGGAATAGAAGTGAGCTTCCTCAACTTGATAGGTAGTATCTACAAAAAGCCCATAGTTCACATCACACTAACGGCAGAAGACTGGATGCTTTTCCCCTAAGATCGAGAACCAGCTAATGATATCCACTCTCACTACTCTCATTCAGCGTAGTGCTGGCAGTTCCGACCAGTGCAATGCAAGAAAGGGAGATAAAATGCAAACGGACTGGAAAGTAAGAAATAGAACTGCCCCTACTTGCAGAGGCATAATTGTCTATGTAGAAAGTCCCTAGGAGTCTACAAAACAAACAAAAAGCAACAAAAAACCTCCTAGAACTAATAAGTGAGTTCGGCAAGGTTGCTGGATACAATATGAACATACAAAAATCCATTTCAGTTGTGTATACTAGCAATGAACACATGTACAGAAAAATTAAAGACACGGCATCATTTACAATCACATAAAAACACTCAGGTGCAAATTTAACAAACTAGGTACAGAATTTGTGTGCAGAAAACAAGAAGACACAGATCAAAAAATCAAAGAAGACCTAAATAGAGACACACTGTGACATGGACAGAAAAAGTCAACATAGTGAAGATGCCAGTTCTCCCCTAAATTGGTGCAAAGGTTTTAAGCATTGCCTATCAAAGTCCAAGCAAGATTTTGTGTAGATACAGAGAAGATTATTCTAAAATGTATATGGAATGGTAAAGGAACTCCAGTAGCTAAAATGATTTTGGAAAAGAAAAATAAAGTGGGAGGTATCCGTCTGTCCAATTTCAAGGCGATGTATATAGCTGCAGCAATTAAGACCAGATTATCTTGATGGAAGGATAGACACAAGCTCAACAGAACAGAACAGAATATCCAGAAATAGACCCACACATATAGGCCCAACTGATTTTTTACAAAGCTGCAAAAGCAATTCAACAGAGGGAAAATAGCCTTTTCAATAAATGGTGCTAGAGCTATTCAACACCCATAGGTTAAAAAAGAAGAAGGAAGAAGGAAAAGAAGAAAATATCAGCCTAAATCTCACATCTACAAAACTTATCTCAAAGGGGACCACAGGCTTAAATGTGAAACATAAAACTACATATATGGGATAAACTGTACATACAGGATAAAATCTTTGGGATGTTGGGCTAGGTAAAGAATTCTTAGACTCGACGTCAAAAATGAAACGTGGTAAATTAGACTCTATCACAATTGATAGATGATGAAGATATTACACAAGCTAGAGACTGGGAGAAAATATTTGCAAACCACAGGTCCTACAAAGGACTAGTATCTAGAACATATGAAGAACTTTCAAACACAGTAGTAAAGCAGCAAACAAAGAATCTAGTTATAAAATGGGCAAAAGACATGAACAGGCACTTCACCAAAGAAGATATGCAAGTGCCAAATGATCACATGAAAAGACACTTAACGGCATTAGCCATTAGGAAAATGAAAATAGAAACCATAACGAGATACCGCCACACGCATATCAGAATGGCTAAAATAAAAACTAGCGACAATACCTAATGCAGGTGAGGATGCAGAGAAACTGGTTACATCACTCTGGGAATGTAAATGGTACATTTTCCACTCTGGAAAACAGTTTGGTAGTTTATTAAAAAAACTAAGCATGCCACTGCCATACGACCCAGCAATTTGCACTCCTGGGCATTTCTCCTAGAGAAATGAAAACTTACGTTCACACAAAAAACAGTGCACAATGTCGATAGCAACTATATAGCCGAAACCCGGAAACAACCTAGACATGAATGATTAGACAAATTGTAGTATGTCCTTACCGTGGAATACTATTCAGCAACAAAAAGTAATAAATTATTGATACATGAAACAATCTGGATGAATCTCTAGGAAATTGTGCTGAGTGAAAAGAAAAAAAATCCCAAAAGATGTGATTCTCTTTATGCAACAATCTTGACATGACAACATTATAGACATTGAGAACAGACTAGTGGTTGCCAGGGGTTAAGGGAGGGCTTTGGGGTGGAAAAGAAGTGGATATAGCTATTACCTCGTCTACATGGATGTCAAGATCCTGCCTATTGTGTTATAATGTTGCAAGGTGACCTGCTGGGGATGTTACCAATGGGGAAACAGAGTAAAGGTCATGTTGGGTCTGTTCTGTCTTATTTCCAACACCTGCATGTGAATCTGGAATTATCCCAAAATAAAAAAGTTTAACCTAAAAAATAAAATATAACGATTGAAGTAAATACTTACTAGGTGGGATATAATTTAGGCTGCTAACCAAATCACGAATTAGAAGAAAGTACTGAATAAGTTATCTAAAAGGCAGCACAAAAGCAGAGATTTTGAAAAACATGGAAAAGCAGGTGGAAAAGGCAGCACAAAAGCAGAGATTTCGAAAAACATGGAAAAGCAGGTGGGAGACTTGGAGGATGGAAGAGAGTAGACAGGTGGAGGAGAAACAATATCTGAAAAGGTAAAATGGCTGAGAACTTTTCCAGAACTGAAGAAAGATGAGGGTCCAATGTTAGGGCATCCACATTCACTGAATCCGGGCTGCATTCGTTAGCCATCCCTGCGTAACAAACAACCCTCTGTTTGGTATTCGTCAAGCCCCCATTTTTCTGGCTGTAGTCTGAAGGCAGATTTGCTGATGGGTTTGGTCTGAAGTGTGAGAGAAAGCTAGGACGTAGGGCTGCCCCCACGTCTTGTAGGAATGGAGATGATGTCAACTGAGGCAGGGTCAATGGTGAGAGAAGTGGGTTCTGGGGGGGAGGAGATCACCAATTATTGAACTTGAGGGACCTTTTGGATGTCTCCCTGTGGAATGCAAGGCTGGCTCTGGGATACATAACCCTGCAGTTCTGGAAAGAGGTCCCACTCGAGAATCATTAATAGATGGCTGATATTGAAAGCCCGAGCCCGTCTGCGACCACCCAGGAAGAGAGGGTGAACAGGAAAAGGAAGTGGGCGGAAGAATCGTGCAGTCCGCAGTTCAGAGGTCTAGGCACCGAGAAGTGGCTTCCTTCCGGGAGGAGGAGGGATGCTCCAACCTGTCAAGTTCTTGGAAAAGGCAGCGTGACCTGAGCTCACACTGGGATGCTTTTGAGAGCAAAACAAGTTGCTAAAGATAATTAAAATAATACGATTTCTGAAATATTATTTATTGCATGACAAATTGGTTTATTATGGTGGTGGACCTCTAAATGTCACAGGTATTTTTCTGAAGAACGCTTTTTTCTGCAGCATGGTTTTATTATTCCTACTTTTGTGATAAAATCACTTGCAATCTTACCCCAAATTCCATCTGTGGTTATAAATTACTTCCGTTGACATTAATTAACTCTTCTCCGTAGACCATATTTTAATAGAGAAAAATCCTCTTCTTACAGGTACCGAGGTACCAGGTGAGCTCAGAAAAAAAGCTCTCCTAAATGGAGAATTTTCTCAGTTCTATTTTTTTTGCATTGAAATATGTAAATATTCCAGCTCAAATATCTCCATAGTTTCAATCATTTTGCCTCATTCGGGCTACTTTTCTTCAACAAATATTTTTATAAGCCAAAACTTATTCCTTCCGCTGCCAACATTTTCCTATTATCCTTTTGAATGTTTCATCAAATTTAGATACTGCAAATAGTAGACCTTCTGGGTTTCTTTCCACTCCAGTACACAATATAAATTTTTCCAATTAAAACTAGGAATCTTATCGAAAGTTTCTTCCCACATGCTGAGATATTCCAAAAACAATTATGGAATTTAAAAATTAGTCCTCGCACACCACTGGAGCTCTCGGCACTTAATTTATTCACCTCCTCCCCTGCCTTTGTGAAGATGAATTTCTGTGTTTCTCTGTTGGCAAGGCTTGTTTCTAATAATTACAATTCGCTAGAGCTTCAAAGCTCAGAATTCTTGGCACTCATTTATTGAATACTTTGATTAAAGATTTCCAACAGATTTGAACACAATGCAACAAAAATTCAGAGGACTTGTTTACAAAAAGCTCGATCGCACCCTAGGACATTAAGTTGATGTACAAAGTCATTCTTCAGTGGCTCCAAAATTCTGAAGGTCTAATTAATGACTGCAGTGAACAGAGAAATATACTTGAGGCAAGTCTGTTTTGAGGGCAACACTGACTTTGTCAAAAAAAAAAAAAAAGTTTGTAGCCCAATTTCTCTAACTGTATATATAAAACTTTTTATGAGCGTTGACACCTATAGCTTCTACTTTGGCTGATAAAATAGTAGAGGTAGTTTGCACGCATATATGAATAACATGTTCACCTCAGCCGATCCTAGGTACATCTCTGCTCTACAGTTCTCACTAATTTAGTGAGAACATTGCTTTTTGTCAGGATGCTGTTGCAAACTCCCTCTGTTATTAAGCTGTCCTCGTTTACCTGGATTGAGTCCGTCTTTTGTTTTCTTTATGGACCCAGCCCCTTCAAAAAATCATTTGGCATTAACTAGTACAGATAAAAATAGACAGTGCAGAAATCCCACCCCCACCTCTCATGCACGCAAGCCCTGGGAGAACTATGTAAGGATGTTCATGTAGGTTGTGTTTACAATAGTAAAAGCCTGGAAATAACCCCAATACCATCAACGGTAGGCTGGAGAAGTACAGTGGAACAATAAATAGTGATTCTCAAACTTCGGTGTAGATCAGAATCACCTGGAACTGTCGACCCTACACCCACAGTTCCTGACCCTATAGGTCTAGGGTGGAACCAAGAATTTGCAATTCTAACAAGGTCTCAGGTGATGCTGAGTACCTGGGTACCCCACTTTGAGAACCACTATTGACTGCACAGCCATGAAAATCAGTGAGCTGCTACCACAAACAGGCCAATGGATGTTAGAGGACACAAAAGAGCACGTACATTATAATCTCTTTATATAACATTCCAAACCAGGCAAAGTCAACTTTCCTGTGTAAGGTGCATACGCAAGGGGCCAGTGTGCTAAGGAAACAGACACTTATAACCACAAACCGCAGGACGGTCATCTGGGCAGGAGGGAGGTGTCAGCGGCAGGAAGAGGCACACGCCCGGGCTTGGAGAGCACAGGCAGCAATTACTTAATAAATCCCGCACTTGTGTTCTGTGCACTTGTCTGTGCGTGAGTTAAATTCCTCCACGAGAAGTCTAGAAAAAGAAAGGAGAAAAGAAAGGAGAATGTGTGCCGTGAGAGAGGGGCCCTTGGAGGAGGGAGCCTGGATCCGAGGCAGCAGGACAGGCCACTGGGCCGGTGTGGAGGGGAAGGAGAGACGGGGCGGTGGGCTCCAGGGACCCATGGAGGCTGAGAGAGGGAGCGTGGTGCTCATGTGCCAGCGTAAAACATCCCCTGCGGAAGGAAAAGCTGGTGACTCGAGAGAAAGACGGTAGAATGCCCCAGAATAGGGGCAGGTGCAGACCGGGAAGGTGAGGGGTCTGGAGCACAAGAAGGAGCCCCCTCGCCGGGAGTGGGGTCGTTTTCCGAGTCCCAGGGAAGGAGCGGAGCCGTCCAAGTCCATGTGTGGACAGGAGTGCGGGCGGCGGGGCAGGCGGGTGGCAGGAACTGGCTGCAAATCTCTGTCCGGGGGGCGTCTGCTGTCCCGATGAAGGGGGGCATGCACTTGTTTGCTGGGGCTGCCGTAACAGCGCCAGCGCCAGCGCCTGAGTGGCTTAAGCGACAGAAATCTGTTTTCTTAGGTGCCAAAGGCTGGAAGTCCAAGATCAAGGTGTGGGCAGGGCTGGTTTCTTCTGAGGCCCCTCTCCTGGGTGGGCAGACGCCGTCTGCTCCCTGTGTCCTCCTGTGGTCGTCTGCGTCCTAACCTCCTCTTCTCAGAAGGATGCCAGGCCAGTCGTACTGGGTTAGAACCCACCCTCAGCGACCTCATACGACCTTAATCGCCTTTGTAAAGGCCCTGCCTCCAAATAATAGTCACACGCCGAGGTACTGAGAGCGAGGACTTCAACATATGCATCTGGGGGACACAGTTCCAGCCCACAGTAGGGTGGGAAGGTCACTCGGTGAGAGGGATGAGCAGGTGAAAGGCGAAGAGGTGCTGGAGACGTGAGGAAGAGAGGAGAATGCGAGATAGTTTCCGAGGAGAGTGAGAGAGGGAAGGGTGGTGGGTGGAGGGCGGTCACCGGGTGGCAGTCAGGACCATCTCAGGGTGACAATCCTGGCCAACTTCATTCTTGCATTTGTTTTGTTCTGTTTCCGACCCTTCAGTTAGATGCTTGTCCCAGCCGTTCTCACCTTCCTTCTTGCAGAGTGACAAGGAGGGAGGAGGCATGGGAGTCACTGGGGACCCTCACGAGCTGGGAGCCAGTGAAAAAGGACTCGCAGTGCCTGGGAGTCTCATAGCCCAGAGGGGCCGTGCCAGCGCTGGGCTGGGTGGCTGGATGTGTCAGGGGATCATATTTTAACGCAGGATGCTCGCTGCCTGCTACTTCGTCTTCTTATAGTCAAACACGAGACACCATCGTAAGTGCAGGGAATGCACCCTTGGGGGTAAGTGACCAGCAGCCTAGAGTGAATACCAGCTGGACAGGAAGGTGTCCTGCAGTGTAAGATGCTAACCTTGGAGTGCAAGTGAGGGGCTGGAATTGTGCTGCTGGAAGAAGAGGATCTCCTGCTTTCAGGAATATCTCTTATAGACAATGCAAACACCCAGAGTCATTTACCAGACAACCCTGCTTATTCCTTTACATGAGATAGACATTTGAGGCTATAAATTTCCCTCTAACTACTGCTTTGACTACATCCCTCAAGTTTTGATATTTAATACTTTTATCTTCATTCAATTATTTTCTATAATTTTCTATAATTATTTTCTATAATAATATTATTATTAAGCATAAGTTTCATATGCTTTTGATTCATGACTTATGTGGAAGCTTATTTTTTATTTCCATACATGGATTTTTCTAGTAATCTAGAGATGATTTATTCAAACTTATAAGCATTGTGATCAGGGAATGATCCAGTTTGTGATTCATTTTTATAAATGCCCCCTGTGTGTTTGAAAATAATTTGTGTTCTACAGTTGTCTGGTGTTGGATTCTATATATGGCCTTTAGATTAAGCATAGTGATTGTTATTCAATTATTCTCCATATTTCTAAACTTTTATCTTTTAAGAATCTATCAATTGCTGAGAGAGGCATATTAAAAGTTCCCAACATGTGGTATATTTATCTCTTTGTAATTCTCTTAATTTTTCTTTTATATGTTTTGATATTATGTTATTAGGGACAAGATTTTAATGGTTACATGTTCCTAGTTAATTAAAGTATTTATCATAATGAGCAGCACTTTTAATCTTTGATAAAGTTCACATTAAAGTTAATTGGTCTAATATGAGTATAGCTCTATCTTTCTTTAGTGAGTGGCATTCAGTTTTTCTGTACCCTTATGTTTTAGGTGTATCTATTGTTAAGAATGTATAGGTAGATTTTTTTTAAATCCAGTATGATAATCTTTATCTTTTAACTATAGTGTTTACAGGTTTAGTTCATTTATATTTATTGCAAGCATAGTTCTGTTTGGATTCATTTCTGCCAATGCATTGCGTGCTTTCAAATTGCCCTACCAGTTCAGCTTTTTTCTGTCCTTCCTTGACTTCTTTTGGATTAAGTGATTTTTTCCTGATTCCATTTTCTCCCACTATTGATTTGAAATTAGACTCTATTTTTCTTCCTTTAGTGGTTACCCTAGTAATTTTAATAAGGAATTCTGAGATTAATCACAATCTTTACTCTTTTTCTGAACATAAGAACTTTAAACACTTTAACTCTGGTCACTCCTTTCCTGCTGTATATTATTGATGAGTAATGTAAACACATGTCTTGTAAAACCCCACAATCAACCAACAATAGCACATCCTGGCAAAGAGAAAATAAATAAATAAGAATCCATGGGGTGAGGGGGAGGCAAGGGCAATATACGTAACCTTAATATTTGTACCCCCATTATATGCTGAGAAAAATAAATAAATAAGTTTTTTTTAAAAGTATTTTAAAATAAATACCCTGATTAATTAGGAAAAAAAGAATTCACAAAAGTTGTTTTCTGTGTAATCAGTTTTGTCTTGATTTACTCACATATTGATCACTACTTTTTGCTTATTGTTCTTCATTTATCTGAACTTTCTTTAGAATTATCTCTAGTGAGAATCTAGTTGGGCAAATTCCTGCAGTTATTTTTTTTTTCATGTTTGAAGATGTGTGTATTTCACTTTTATTCTTAAAAGACATTTTTGCTGCCCCAGTATGAGCTGGTGGCCTTGGGTATCCTGGGATCTACCTTGGTGAGTCCCTTCTAAGGATTCTCATCATTTCTTTTTTGAGTTGAATTCCCCTGCTTCCTTTTCCTCCGCCTGCCTTCTCTTTGTTCATGTCCTTGTTTGGTGCTAAACACCCTTTGCTGCTTTCTCAGAAAGGATGCATTAAAAGTTTTAAATTTTTGTTTTTGTTCAAGATCTGATGTCACATTTTGACTCGTTTTAGAATTTAAATCGGAAATCATTTTCTTTCAGAATTTTGAAGGCATTTCTCGATTACCATTTAACTTTAATATTGCTGTTGTGAAGGCAAAAATCATTCAGCCTTGAGTTCTGTGTTTCCTCTTGGGAAATATGCGAGCATTTGCTCTGTTGTTCTGACATTCCGAAAGTGGATTTATTTTTCACTCACTGTGGTCAGACACTCAGTCATTTCAAACAGGAAATTCAAATCCTCCAGTTCTGATTTGTTAGATGAGCTCCTCCTATCTTTTCTTCTTTGTTTCTCTTTCTGGCCAGACTAGCTCAACTGCCTGTCCCCATTGATGAATTGGAGCAAAATGCCTGGTAACCAAACTTCAGTTAAGCTTATCTCCTTCCCCAAAGTTCAAAGGTCTCTGAACTTTGCCCCTTCCCCCAACACCTCACCTCAACCACCTTACAACCCTCCTAAAAACAGCCTGGTCTCCCGATAAAACAGTCTCTGGTCTACTATCCAGTCACGGCCCCCTGCCATCCCACTTCCCCACACCTGGTTCTTTCTAGCTTTGTGTATTCCTCTCCATAAAAGAAAAATTCCTTTTGTCCAACTTTGGAGACACTTGCAGCCCTTACGGTCGGAGCGGTTTCCTATTACAACGGTTCCCTTCCCCCCCACTTGCAATGATCGTGCTGAACAAAGTCTGTGTTTACTAAGTCCAAATCTGAGCTTTCATTGCCGCGTAAGTCTCAGGGGGTGGGGGCAGGCAGCAGCCTGGCATGGCACAGGGGAGGGTGATCGGAGCCCGACTGCCTCTTTAATCAGGCACCCTTCCTCCTGCTTCTGGAGGATTCCGTGGGGTAAGCCAGGACTCCTCAGATTTCCCCACACCTATTCCAATGCGTCTTTCTCAGGGCTGCTGGGTCAGGGACCGTGAGTCCCTCTTTCTTCCTGCTTCCCAGATCTTATTTCCATATCCTCTCTGTCCTCGCACATTAACATCTGAAACAAATCCCCGACTGTCACGCTGGTGGGTTTGGAGAGGGAGGGTGAGAAATAGCCCGCGCTTCATGTACCATCTTTACCGGCCTAATTTCCATTCTAATGTCTGCGTCTATTTTTGTCTTGTTTACTGTAGGCACAATGTTTCCATAATTCTAAGACACATATTTTTCAAAGTGTGAATGTTTCTGAAATGAGAGAATTCATCCTACAGTTATTGTCAAAGATCTGGCCAGTCCCAGGCCTGGGGTGGGCACAGGGTGACCAACCGTCCCACTTTCCCCAGGATCACGGGGGGGGGGGGGGGGGGGGGGGGGCCTGGGCTGCAGGACTTTCCATTTTAAAACTGGGATGAGCAGATCACGCTACTCCAGGGCGACCTAGTTGCAGAGGCCAGAGGGTGCGACCTCATCCTCCTCACCTCCTTCTCTTTGGGCACTGGTAGCACCGCAGGGAGCCCAAATGTGCACACCTGATTTCACATCAAAATTGGTTTTAATAGGACCAGATGATAAAGCATTAAAGCCAAAAGTTGTTGTCTCGTCATTGGTCCCCCCATGTTGCCTGGAAAAATGACTCACTGTCCTTCTAAAAGTGAGCCTGGCTCATAGCTGTGCACGGGGTCTGCGGCTTCATCCAAGGCAGGGCCTTGGTGAGTTTCTCCTCCATCTTTTGAGGCTTATATTTGAAACCATGTTGGAATCTGTATTAGCCAGCTCTGGTCACAATAATGCTGCATAACAAAAACTCCACGGCTTAAAATAACAATCGTTTCTTTCTTTTCTCTCATGTGCCCGTGATTAGCGGGAGGTCAGCAGACACGGACTGGGCCGAGCTTGACTCTGAGCTGCAGGTAGAATCCAGGTGTGCTCCACCTGTGTGCACCAAGGGCTGCAGGCTGGAGCGGCAGCAGCTACACCGGGGGAAGCCCTTCTCACGGTGGCAGAAGCCCCGCAGGCTGAGCGCATGTCAGGCCTCAGCTGCGGCACATCCACCAACAGCCATCGACCAAACCAAGTGGCAGCGCTGGGTGGGGAATTGGGCTCCACCCACCGTGGAGCCAAAACAGGTCACGTGATCAGACCTGGCATCAACAAGGTGGAGAAGTGTCCTTTTCCATGGGGGTGGGGGGCAGGGAATGAATATTCTGGAACAGTTATCTAATCTATCTCACCATCTTTATAGGCATAACCTGTCTCTCTTAATTGGCAGTTAAAGAGGGGGGGGAATCCTTTTTCCATACTCTCACTGCTACTTCCCTTCCCACACCAGTTGTGGGGCAGGGGGTTCCCAAGCCACCCAGTTCTCCAACTCCCCGGACACCACCTGGGGCCTCTGCAATTGAGCTCAGTTCTGACACTATTTGCCTGAAGTTAGTGGAGACCCCACAGGTTAAGGGGTCAGTCCCACAAGACCGTCCCCACCTCAGACGCCAATTGCAAGTCCTGGATCCCGAGGTGCCCGCCCTTCCATCCAACGTGGCTGTAAATTGGGGTTCCCGCGACCCCCTCCTCATTCTCCTGCTGTGGTGGCTCACAGAACACAGGGAAACGCGTCCACCGGGTTGTCATAAAGGACTTGATACGGGCCACAGACAAACAGTCAGATAAGGAGGTGCACGGCCGAGGTCTGGGAGGGTCCCGAGTGCAGGAGCTTGCGTCCCTGTGGAGTTGGGGTGCTCCAGCCTCCAGGCTCCTGGACGTGTCCAACAACCTAGACGCACTGCAAACCCTCCCACATGCACCCCCACCCCCAACACCGTAGTTCAGAGCATTTTATGGAAGCTCCCGCACAGGGGACACAATTGATTGTTAACTCAGTCTCCAGCCCCTCTGCCCTTCCCAGAGGATAGGGGTGGAGCTGACGGTTCCAGGCTTCGAATCCTGCTGGGCCTATCTGCTGAGCACCCCCACCAGGAGTCACCTCCTCAGAACACAAGGTGCTCCTGTCACCCAGGGCATTGCAAGGGATTAGGAGCCAGGGTCAAAGACCAAATACTAGAACAAAAGATGCTACCAGCACCCCTAATTGCCTAGGCAATGACAAGGGTTTTAGGAGCTCTGTGCCGAGAGCCGGGACAAAAGCCAAAAGCTACGTTCTTATTCTATCACAGTGTCACAGCAGCCACAAGGGCCCAGCGAGGAGCGTCACATCTGCTCTCCAGGACGATGCTCGCCTCTGTCTTTGAGAGCTGCCTCTACAACCCTCCCCCAATGAATTTTGCAATTACCTCCTGGAATATATTTTAGGTCAGGCCACCCCAATGCTATGCTCTAATTTCTGCAAGTCTTTATTCCAGAGCTACGATAACAGACAAAAAGACGGAGAGTTAATTTTGTGCGTAAGACCCGTGCTTGTCACACACCTGCCAGTGCATGAAAGGCAGGCGAAACTGCCAAACCTCTCAGAACAGAGTCGAGCGGTTTCAAGGCTTTGAGAGCCTTTGAGAGGTTTCGGTGACCAATTCATTCGTTAAAAGGGACTGTCTCGCTCAGGAGCCAAACATCCGCCTCTCTGAAGCTTCTGGCTGCTTTTCAGAAAAAGCCGTTCAACTTGCAGTGATAAGTAATTCAATTAAGGGGAAAGATAGAATGCCCGCTCCCGTGCGTCTCCCCGGGGGTCCGGGCGCAGCTCGTGTTCCTTCGGAGAGTGCGGCCGCACTGATTCACGTGTGGAAAGCGGCTGTGAGACACCCTGGGTCACTGCAGCAGCTCCGTGGGACTCGGGAGAAACTGCAGGCTCAACTTCTGCTGGTGGTAACCAAAAAAACCCCGGGGAATTGGGATGGAATCGTGTGGATGGAGAGATGCACTTGTCAATGAGGTTTTTTTTTTTAAATCTCTCATTTACAGCCGTGTTTGCTTGTGTCCCGGAAAACTATGAAGCCCGTGGTGCACGGCACGTTTGGGCCACTTAGGGGTGAGGAATGGATTTGTGTGCCACCTCGAGTCTAACTTTGGGCCAGAGGGGGTGGCGGGTGGAGCCACAGGAAGGGCAGCCCGTCCGCTGTAAGCACTGGAGGAGCCGTGGGGAGGGTGGGGTGGGGTGGGGAGGGGTGGGTGGGGGGTCCACACACGAGCTGGGCGCGGAGGCCACACAGCTCGGAGCTTGCCAGGAAAGGTCGAGGGGAATCCCCAGATTCCCAAAGGCAGGTGCCTGAGGCCGTGGCTCTGGGGTCTGGTCACAGAGGCGGCGGGAGCCATTCCAGGTTCCTTCCACTTGGTGCCGGGAGACGGGTCAGCCTGGGCTATTGAACCCCCACGAAGAGAGCTGCAGGAAAGGTCGAGGGGAATCCCCAGATTCCCAAAGACTGCGGCCTGGGCAGCGGCGACGGCTGTTCCAGACCCCAGGGCGCAGCGTGAGCGAGGCGGGCAGAAGTTCTGCTCTCAGGGGGGTGTAATGCCCAGATTGCTGCACACGGTCCCCGGGGCCCGCGGGCTGGGCGGCCAGGGAAGAGGGGGATGATGGCGGGTGGGCAGGGGCTGCCAGGTGAGAGGCTGGGTTTTATTAGAAGGGAAGTGGGAAGCCTCTGGGGTCTCCAGGTAGGGAGGAACCGGGGCACCCTGCATTCTGCACCCCGTGGCCCAGGGAGGCGGCTACACAGCAAGCTCCTCATCACGCAGACGTCAATCTGCCTCTCAAGCTGTTCCCATCCACCTGCTCAGTCCGCTACTCACGCTTCCCTTGACATCGAAATCCACTTAAATAAAACCCTGAAATGCTAAGTTTAGCTTAGGGCGTGTGGTTCTGGTTGTATCTTTCTCTGGTGTACGGTGGAATAAACGAGAAACTCTCCTAGTCTGGGCCTCTGCAGAAGCTCACGGCAGGCTGGGCAAAGCCAAGCTCTGACTGGTGGATTCCGCCAGTGTAGACACAAGGAGCCACTTGCAGAGTCGGACGGTCTGTGACTGACAGACAAGGGAAGAGGAGCAGAAAGGGCAGCTCCCTGGGTCACCAGAAAGGGGCGGGGACTGGGGGTGCCCTGTGGCCGAGGAGCAGCGGGCTACGGCTAAGCGCGTTTACGCTGCATCTGCTGGGCGGGACAGGACGCTCCATAGCTCAATAGACCCAGGAAACCGGGGGACGCTGGGAGCCACTCAAGAACACATACCTCAGGCACCCCTGCCAGGGGCGCAGAAGGCAGGTGCTTACACCCCAGCCTGCCGCTCGGCAGGTGGGGCTGCTGCAGGGGTGAGTCCGTCAGCACTGCTGAACCGACCGGCTCTGGCAGGGATGCAGCAGATCAGATGGACGGTGCTAGTCTTTATTCCAACAGGGGCATGACCTTGACCAAGCCCCAGACCTCCCTGGGCCTCTGTTTCCTCATCTGCAAAATGGGGGCAGCACCTTCTGGTGCAAGAGACCGTTTCGCCCCAGGCCACACCCCTCGCCCCCTCGGACAGCCTGAGCAGTGGCCCCAGCGTGGGGTCCAGCGTCCCGTGCTCTGAGCGTCCCCACACCTGTGCCTTGGGCTTTTCCTGAAGCTGGGGGAGCTCACTCAGCCTCCCTGCTCAGGAGCCTGGAAATGGTGGGGGGGTCGCCGGCTCCTAGCTAACCCCCCACCGACAGGGCCAGGAGTCAGTGGGGGAGGCCCCCCATCTTGTCGTGCAGGTGGGCAGTTCCCAGGAGCCTGCCGCACGTTCCCAGGGGGCCCTGGTGAGGCCGAGCCCCGTGCCCGCAGCGGTGCCGGCTGAGACCCACACTCCGGAGGGCCCTCCCCCCCCCGCCCGCCTGGCGCTGCCCCCTGGGCCGGCACCTGCACGGCCTTCGCTTCCAGGCAGCCCGGAGGGAGCCGCCCTCCCGGGCTCGCTGTGGAATCCGGTGAGTCCACACAGAACCGTCTGGCCCGAGGCAAGAGCAGGAGCTGAGACAGGGGTGAGACAGGAGGGGACTAGTCCTCGCTCTGCAGCAGCTGCTTGGCCGTGGGCGGGAGAGGAGCTGCTGGACGGTCCAGCCCAGGCGGGGGCTGGGACGCGGGCAGCGGGATGGAGGGGCCCGGCAGGCCCCGGACGCCGTGCAGAGGAGAGTGCGTCAAGGCCCGGTGATAAACTGGGGAAGGAAGACAAGGGAGAGGGAAGGTCCCGCGTGACTTCTAGACTGAATGGCTGAGTGGCCGCTGGTGCCAGTGGTGGCGACGGGAGCTCTAGGGAAGAGCCAGATTTGGGACCCCTGCCCACCTGGTCCCCCGGCTGTGGCCTGGCCGTGGTCGCCCAAAGGGAAGACTCCACGTAAGAAGAGGGGGCAGGTCCCCCAGCCCGACAGTTCAGGGAATTGTTTTCTCTAGACATTTATCACGGTTTTTGAAAGCAATTAAAGGCAATACTGAAACATATACAACAGTAACAATCGTTTCCTATAAGTCTGAGCGATTAAATTGTTCTAAACTTTTATCGAGGTAGCCATGGCCCCAAGGACCAGGAAGCTGAGTTGTAGACTCGTTTTCTTTCCTGACTCCTGATTTCTACCGAATTAGAAAATCCCAACTCCCCACCCTCAGCAATGGCGGGGAGCACGCAGCGGCTCCTCCTGACAAATTCGGATGCTTAGATCAGACAAGCGCCGGCCGCTATGGAGAGAGTCCGTGCGGGAAACGAATCCCGCCGCCCTGCCAGACCCACTCAGTGCTGGAAGTGGCTCGTCCCAGGGACGGGAGGGTGGCGGGGAGACGACAGCGTGTGGACTCCTGACCCAGTTTCTGCCTGGCTCGACTCTGCAGATATTCCACGTTCTGCTGCGGCTTGTGGATGCGATCGTTTAAATGTGCCTGAACCTTGACTCTCACTACGATTTGGTCTTTTAAGGCGCCTGGGACTTTTCTGACCTGAAAGAACAGGTCCGGGGGCTTCGTGATGCCGGCTAGATCCTCGGGATGCGGGGACGAGCCGCCTGGCGTGCCGACAAGGACATCCGCCCACTTAAGCCGTGTCGAGGACAGTCTCATCTGCTGTCTCGCTGCGGAGCTCCGGAGCCCGCCGCCCATTGGCTCCCACGGAGGACCAAGAGGCGCCTCGGCAGCTGTGCGTGGTCGAGGCCAGGATTCACGTTACTCCTTCATCAGCGCCTCGGGACCGGGGCAGGGCGGCGACCGTGAGCTCCCCGCTGGGCGGCGGAGGGCGACGCTCCGGCCACCGTCATCCTCACAGCCGTGACCTGCGCCGACCGCGTCAGAACCGGTTCCAGCATGCCTTTTCCGGTCCACATCGCGGCCAGCAGAAAGTGATGATAATAGTCCCGCCACGGAGACCCTCTTTTCCTGAAACGCGGGCTTTTGAATGTAAAGGAAGGAAGAGGCACCCTGCACCCACGCCCGGGCAGAGGCTCCTTGGCGCAGCCGCAAGCGCGTGCGTGGAGACGGATGCCGGGGCGGGCTCCTCTCCACTGCTAGCCGGCTGGGGCATCGCGGGCAGGGTGGCCGCCTCCAAGGGCCCTGGGCCTGTCAACTGTCAAATGTGGGTGGTAAAGGTATCTTTTATTAAAGGAATAAATAAATACACGGAGATAAGGGTTGCTTAATACTTGTAAAGTGCTCGTGGGGATTCCCGGCCCGAGCAGGTGCTCGCTGAGCGCTGGCCGTGGCCACCAGCACTGTCTTCAAAGCCACGATCACCTGGCCCGCTCCCGCCAGGGCCTGGTCCATGCTCTTTGCAGCAGAGGTTTCCCCGGGCGAAGAGGAGGAGCTGCCGACAGGCACGGGGACCGCTGTCACACAGCCCGCGTCCCCGCCACTGCACAGCACCCCAGGGTGCCATCTGACAGGCGATTGGCCCAGGTCTTTTTGTTTTCTTTCTGAACATAATATTTGGCCTTGACTTTGTGGTTGGTTTCACGACCCTCTCAACAGTGACTTCAGCTTCCTCTGCTTTGATGATGTAGTTGCTGTCTCATTCCGGCCTGTGCTAGTAAAATCGAGCGATTTCGCACCGGCACACTTGCTTCTGTGCTTGAAACTGCCATCGCTTGCCAGGGCGATCCCCGCATTTTTCTCAAAAAAGAGGTGGGACCTTCCTCGGCTTCAGGCGGCTATTTAACAAAGCTTCGTAACAGGTAATAAAGTCCCCCGGTCTAGGGGACGAGAGTTCACCGCTGCAATGCAATCGGTTTATCGGATATTTGGATTCAATGCATTTCGAGTGACTGTTTGTGTCTGGGCTGCGTATACAAAACCCTCTTGCAGGAGTTTCACTTCCAAGCACACACACGGCCTCGCCTCCTCGCCTGCGTGGTCTGCGTTTGTGGCCCGTCCTGCCTTCTGGTCAGAGTTTTGCTGTCTTCATCACTCCCTTGTGTGTTAATGGGCCACGCCCGGGCACTGAAGCATTTTTGCAAATTAGGAAGACAACGCAGGGAATTGTAACTGTAATAAATACACATTACCTCGCGGAAATGATTAGAGGGAAATTAGGTGAAAATACGGCGCAGAGACAAGCTGCCACCTGGTAGCTGAATTCCCCAGGTGCTCCGGGCAGGGCAGCCCCGTGGCGCAGGCGTCCTCTGTCCCTTTTGTGGGTTGAGGGGCCCCAAGGTCTCCAACAACGTCGGCACACAGTCGGACGAAAGAAGAATGCCACGCGGTGCCTGGCAGGCATAGCCACCCTGGCACTGCTACGTCTGTGAGCACGGTGTCATGGTCGCATCTATGGGAGCTGTCACCCCTCTTAAGGACATTTTGGTTGAGTCCCAAAGTCCAGGGCCCCTGGTGATCTCCTGGGTGGGCACAGAAAGGCGGAAGGAAGGTGGGGAATGGCCCGGGGGGTGGGAGGGCAGCCCAGGGAGCAGACGCTGCAGGGACCGGAGTCTCATTGTCACAGACCTCGGATGGCGGCGTGAGTGACAAGGCTCACTTTTGGAGACCGTGCCCAGCACAGCAGCCTCCAGGTGCCTCAGAGCCTCTGCCACGGTGCTCTCGGCGACCCTCCGCACAGCTCAGCTCACCAGCCAGTTGACCGGCGGGGAGATGGGGACGCGGAGAGCCGCAGGACCCACGCAGCAGGACGAGCTACCGGGCGGCAGAGCCGAGACCTGGAAGCGGCCCCCACGCCCTGGCCCGTCACCAGCTCACTAATCTCTGCCATGGACCGCAACTTAATATCCAGGGACAGGATGTTAGATCTGGGAGCCTCCTCGCTCCTGTTTCAGAAGAGCTGAGCAGAGCCGGCTCTTCCTCGCGGCAGGAGTTTAGACAGAACCGGTCGCCCCGTAGGGCTCATTCTACCTGTCGTTGGCAAAACCATGTCTTGCTGTTTGCATATAAAGGATTCTCCTTCTCGGATTCCCAGAGCAGTCAGGGAAGGTGAGGACAGAATGGGAGAGGAAGAAAGCGTGTGTACCGCAGCCTGGAACATCGCAGGGGGTTGAAAAGTGGGAGACTTACCGTGACAGGAACCATCGTAAACATTGTCATCTCAGTAGCTTTTTAAAACTTCTTTACTGGCGGGGTGCTGTGGCTCACGCCTATATAATCCCAGCACTTTGGAAGGCGGGAGGATCGCTTGAGGCCAGGAGTTGGAGACCAGACTGGGCAACATAGCGAGACCCCTGTCTCTATAAAATAAATGAATAAATAAGTGTTGACTGGGCACACACGTCCATAATTTTACAGAAATGCAGAAATGGGATCCCATGATTAATAAGAGCAGTACATACAATAGCCCCAAATGAGAAACTACCTAAATTCACAAGTAAAATGCTAGAGCAGGAAATTATAGACCACTAGAAATTAGTGGAAGAGCCCAGAGTTTGGTGACATTGACCCATTCGCGTACTCATACATCCACCTATTCAACATATATTGAATACATACTCGTTCAACATGCATGGGTTGACACAGGAATAGGTAAGTGACTTGTACTATAGCAGGGATAATACACACATGAGTAAACAGGATAATTTAATGAAACAAGTGTTCTGAAGACGGTAAGAGGTGGAATGTGCTGGAAAGTGTTGGAGGCTGAGGTTGGGGTGGCAGCACTTTGGATGGAAGGGTCAGGGGAGACTCCTCTGGGGCGTTGACCTCAGACTTGAGACCGGGGGGAGGAGCAGGCGCCAGCCACGTGCGTGTTTAAGGCACAGCGGTCCGCGTGGGAGGAAGGAGCGGCAAGTGGGAAGGCCCCGGGAACCAGGGTCCAATCCCAGTCGCACCCGGCCTGCCTGCCAAGCCCAGCGGCCACCTGCTGTCACGTCAGGGCAGGCAGCGAGCGCCACTGCCCTGAGTGGCAGGTCCCCGTCTGTGAAGGGGGAGAACAGCAGGTGCATCACAAGTCCCGCGTGAGGACGCAAAGGCAAGTTGGGCGAGGAGCTGGGCCGGGGCCCCCGTGCCCATTAGCACTCCGCGGCAGGAGGGCGGAGGGCAAAGGCAAACACCCGGCGATGGCCCCTTGCAGTGGCAGCTGGGGTGGATGTTTGTTTTATCGAGTTATTTGACACACCTGTCCTGTTGAGCGGCACGAACACAGTCAGTGCGAATCGCTCTTTCCTGCGACGACTGTGGCCCCGAGGGAGTCGCTGCCCCCCACCCGCCCCGGACACCCACAGCTGGGGCTGGAAGAGCACCCTGCCTCTGAGTCCCAGCTCTGCCCTGCCGAGTGCACAACTGCGGACAAGTCGTCTCTCCTCTTGATCCGGTTACTTTCTACAAAACGGAAGATTCGAACTAGACTGCCCCGCACCAAGCTCGTCTCCGTCAGTGCTGGCTGCTGGGACAGGTGCCGTGGACGGGTGGCCCACACAGCAGGAACGTTCCTCTCACCGTCTGGGGACTGGAAGGCCACGGTTGAGGCTGGCAGGTGCTGCGTCCGCACGCGGCAGAGAGCAGAGAGGAGGCCGGCTCCCCCAGGCGCCAGTCCCAGTACGAAGACGCCACCCTTGTCACCTAATTACCTCTCAAAGCCCCGTCTCCAGACACCATCGCAGTAGGGATGTGGGTGCAGCACGTAAACTTGGGAGGGACTCAGACATTCGGTCCACAGGACGCTCGGTAGCAATCTGGCCCAACGAGAGGACCCATTTCCACAGCGCACGTCCCTGTCACCCCCGGGCTGTGTGACTTCAAGCGACCTGCTCCACCTTTCTGGACCTCTGTTTTCATCATCCATGAAGTGGGGAGCTAGGAGCGCTCATTAGGGCTGCTGCGAGTTTCCGCTGCATCTATGAAGCTCTCTTGGCTCCTTCTTGGCCAGTCGATGAGCTCCTATTCAATGTTCAAAACCCAGCTACGCAGGAAGATGCCCTCCCCACTTCCCTGCACGTGGCGGGCCTGGTGCCAGCCCTGAGACGGTTGCTTGGCTTGGCCGGCTCCCCCCTGGGCTGTGGTCTCCTGGAGCTCAAAGACCACAGTCCGTCACTGCCACGACCCAGGGCCCAGGGCTGAAGCAGCACCCCTGGCCCACATAGAACCTCCCTTCGTCCCCGGGATCAGGGGCATCTTGCCCTGCCCTGCCCGGTCCCCGCTGGGCGGCTGGGAGAGCCGGGGAGAGCCGGGCAGAGCTGGGACTCTGACCAGATTCAATCGATTCCAAAGACAAGCACGTCTGCGAGCCTGCAGCCCGAGGAAACATCTGCCAGACTCTTTGTCGAACCATTTTCTAGATTGCTTCCCTCTCAGAAGGATCAAAGCTTCTGCACAAAAAAAGATGACAATCTAAAACGCAACAGTCACATCCCGTCAGCCGCTGGTCACCAGCCATCCCTGGACACTCTACAGTTATCCCAGTCGAGTGACGAAGGTTCAGGAGCCCCTCCTGGGAGAGAGTCACCCTAACTCACACACAGGCACCCCCTCTCGTCCGCCCGGCCTCAGCAGCTGAGAGCGCGGGAGTCCACAGACTTCGGCCACGCCTGGCCGCCCCTCTGGCAGTGTGACCTTGGGCAAATGCGAACGTCCCCGAGGGTGCGGCACTAGCCTCCCGGGGCCACTGCAGTAACGGTCAGGGATCCACGTCTAGCACCCGAGGGTGCTCAGCACAGGACGGCTAGCCCAGCAGTGGCTGGTGGGCTCACCCGGCTCCTCCACCCGCCAGGAGGGGAGTGGAGGGGAGGGGGTGGGGGGAGGGGAGGGGAGGGGGAGTGGAGGGGAACCTACACACAGCTCAGCCTTGTGTTGTTCGGCCTGTTTTAGCCTCGCAGATAAATGTCATCTTTTCCGCCTGGCGTTTTCCTCTCCACGTTCTGAAAGTCATGGTCGCTGTTGCCAGTGTCTGTGCCACCTGGGTTCTTGCCGCTGTGACGCATTCCACAGTGTGACCATCCCACCTGTGTTCGCCCGTCCACTGTGATGGACACGTGGGTGGCGTCCAGCTCCAAGTGATCGTGAACGTTCCAGCAGGCGTCCGTGCGCCTTGGTGAGCAGATGGGTGCATCCCTGCTGTGTCTGCAGCCGGGGCTCCGGCGAAGCTCCCTGGGTATCGCGGGTTTCGGAGCGGAGGAGCCAGTTTCCCGCCCCGCCAGCGTGTGTCTGACCTGTAGGGCAGAGCCAGGGACCGCTACGGGGAGGGGCAGAGGCGAGAGGAGCCTCTCAAGGTGCTGACGATGTCTTATTTCTGGATCTGGGTGCTCGACACATGGGTGAGTAACTGGTGTTGGTCCACCCAGACGCACACTTAGAACAGTGCACTTCTGTATGTATGATTTCATTCAACATTTTAGAACAAATACGTCCATAAACACATAGATACATGCACACACATGAGTCAAACGTCCCCATGTCCTCCAGCCTTGCCATTTGCATTTCTTTTAAATATGCAAATAGCTATGGGTCACCTACCATGTGCCAGGCACGGGGTATACGGTAGTATACAGATGGTGCTTATGCACACACGGCATATGTGCTAGAGGGAGAGAAAAATCTTAAATGAGTGGCCAGACGAGTATATCTATAACGACAAAACTGACACATGCTCTGAGAGGACAGGAGACTACAGAGAGCAAAGGAAGATGCAGCCCTCACTCAGCCTGGCGTCTGGAAAGGGCTGTCCCTGTGAGGCCAGGCTGGCCCAGACCAGGAGGAAGTGGAAGGTGACAAGTGTCCTGGGCATTAGAAACAGCAGGAGGAGGCTCTTGGGGTATTCGGGGACCAGCAAGGTCCCTGCCCTCTCACTCTGCCTTGCGAATGACACAGAGCAACAGGGAGCTGGAGTCTCGTTCTAAGGGCAGTGGGAGCCATGGAGTGTTCAGGCAGGTGTAGGGGACTGACATTATATTTTCCTAGTTTAAGAATTACATTTAGTGAGTAATGTACGTGTTCTGCCCAGAGCATTGGAAAGCAATGTGTTCCAGACAGGGTCCTTGTGACAAACAAGGCTGTTGCCTAGAGGCATAACAGAGGACCTGAGCTGCAAGTAAGCAAGAGCTGCTCCGCCCCACGGCATTGGGGGTCTGGAGGCCACACGATAAACACATTGTTCCTGTGATTGCTGCTTGAGCCTCATAAGATGGCTGGTTAGTCAATGATGGGTAAGACCCCTCAAGGGAGGGGCGACCTAAGCCAGCACAGCC
This sequence comes from Mirza zaza, assembly GCA_008750895.1. Classification (NCBI taxonomy): domain Eukaryota; kingdom Metazoa; phylum Chordata; class Mammalia; order Primates; family Cheirogaleidae; genus Mirza; species Mirza zaza. The sequence continues at coordinate 18,463 of VSMD01132839.1, read as the reverse complement.
TCAAGGGATCCGCCTAAAAAGAACTGGGGATGAGAAATGCCCCCTGTGGCTGCCTTGCCCATCCTTGCTAATCTTGGTCTGTGATCTATGCCTGGCGCCTAGAGCAACCACCTGGAAACCTTGAGTCAGGGGACATCTGTGTCCTTAAGGCTACGTGTTCCGGAATTTATGGCCATTGCTGCAATGCCTGGGTGGTTATGTATAAGTAACTAACTTTAATTTTTCAGAATATAAAAATAAAACTGACCCAGTATCTTATCACTCAAGTCATGTAACCGTCTTTGTATGTGCGTCCGAGTTTTTGTTTTGTGTTCTGTGTTCATCCTCCGTCCTGTAAACGGGCCACAGCAGGCAGGTGAGTGGCATGATCAAGTTGCCAACATGTACCTCCCCAGGATGGTCCCATTCAGGCCACCGCCTCTCCTGCAGTTTCCCTCTCCTGCCCCCAAACTCCCGGTCAGTGCCGCTCATAGCCACACACTGCTGGAAGAAAACCTGGGAAGAACGGCGGCAAAATTGCTCAGTCTTCATTATCTCTGTGCTTCTTCATGGGAGGTTTGCTCCCAAATTCCCTTCAATTAATTCTTTTTTTTTTTTTGGAGGCAGAGTCTCATTCTTGTTGCCCTGCCTAGAGTGCCGTGGCATCAGCCTAGCTCACAGCAACCTCAAACTCCAGGGCTCAAGCGATCCTCCTGCCTCGGCCTCCCGAGTAGCTGGGACTACAGGCGTGCGGCACCATGCCCGGCTAACTTTTTCTATATATTTTTAGTTGGCCAATTAATTTCTTTCTATTTATAGTAGAGACGGGGTCTCGCTCTTGCTCAGGCTGGTCTCGAACTCCGGACCTTAAATGATCCACCCGCCTCGGCCTCCCGGAGTGCTAGGATTACAGGCGTGAGCCACCGCGCCCGGCCTCTTAAATTATTATTGTAGGTGTTGCATTACATATAAATACATGTTTGTTAGATATTAATACATATTAATATAATTTATTAACACAAAATTAATGTTTTACTTTTAAACTTGAGGCAGTGAATAATTATGATCCATCCAAAGGAGATTTTCAAAGATGCGCCCATACGCACCAACAGGTGTTGAGCGTCAGGCTTCAGTCCCAGCTCGGGGGGCGGGGGGGGACAGACTTCAAGAGGAACGGGCCGAGAGAGCTGGGGCTGCTAGAGCTATGGGGGTCCCTGGGTGGAATCACAGCCCCCCCAGCAACTCCCCCCAGCCTCCAACCCCCGGCCTGAGGCTGCTTGCTGTTGTATCTGCCCTCGGAGCCGGCCTCGCCTCGCCCCAGCAGTCTGTGCGGCGTGACCGCCCGTCTGTGCCACTTCCTCCTGGGGCCCCAAAACTCTGACGGGGATTTGTTGTCGGGGTGCTGGGAAGCTCAGGAACGCCCAAGGACATCTCCCAGCCAGGGCCTCAGCTCCGTGCCTCTGCTCCCTCCCCTCCCCTCCCCCCACGCAGGCTCTGACACGCGGGGTCCCTGGGATGACCCCAGGGTGCCCAGACCTGCACCAGCCAATCTCGCCGTCGGGTGGGGGAGGGCAGGGCAGGGACACCCATAGGCGTCCCCTCCCCTGCCCCCTCCTTTCCTTCGGCCTGACTTTCCTGTCCTTATTCTGTGAACCCTTTTAAACAGGCCTATTTTGGAAACCCCCATTAGGCAGCAAGGGCATTTCATCTCACGCTCTCACTGTATCTCCAGCAGAGCCCAGCAGCACAGGCACCGCACGCTCCGCTCCGTTGCACGCACGCGGGAAACGGGCTCAGAGAAGCACGGCGCCTTGCCCGAGGACGCAGCTGGGAAGTGGAGAAGCAGGACTCGCACTTGATCCTCAGGCCGACTCGGGTCCTCCCTGAGGCGTGGGGAAGAGCGCGAGCGCGTCTGATAAATAAGCGAGAGGGTCGTCGCGGGTCTGGATTCCCGGCGCCAGCTGTGCGGGGTCACGCGTGGGCAGAACCTGACGCTCCGGTTCCCCGCTGACAGCGAGCGTGAGCTCCCGTCTCCAGCAGAAAGCCCCGGACGTCAAAACCCGATTTTAATTAGCAGAAATCTTGGGGCGCACTCGGAGCCGCATCCATGTGGGGCTCGGGAGGCAGCAGCTGTTTATTAGCTCGGCAGCCAGAGACGGCGCGGGGAGGGGCCGCCTGCCACGGCCAGGGCCGCCAGGGAGGGATGTGGCCCCTGGGTGGGGAGGTGGCCCAGCCCCTGGCATCCCCTGCCCGGGCACGTGGCACCTGGCAGTGGCGTTACCTGCCAGGGCGTGGGGTGTGCTGGGGCCCACGATGCTAGAGGTTTCCGGGCGGACAGAGGAGCCCGTCTGGGGCCTGCGGCCACACCTGGGCTCACGTAGCTGGGGAGGTTTCATCAGTGACCCTTCTCGTGGCCTTTTTGAAGGACCCGATTATCCCAGACCTGGCCCAGTCGGCACCTCGGCCGCTGAAACCCACGGCTCGTGACAAGCATCTGACAGCAGCTCGTCACCCGGAAGCCGCCAGAGCCTGAGCAGGGAGCCAAATACGCTCCTTTTCAATGCCGGCTAGGAGGTCGTCAGCAGCGGGATTTGAAACCTGTGTTTGTCTGTCAAGAATTTGCATTCTCGGCGGTCTCGCCGGAGAGAGCCGCAGGTGAAAAAAAAAAAGGCCCCAATATACGAGTGGGCTCTCCGACGATCCACCCGACATTAACCCTAACCAACATTCGCAGAGGCTTCCTGGGTGCAGGCCCTGCCCACGGCACCCTCTGCACCCATCGTCTGCTTACGTCTCTCACAACAGCCCTACGAGGGGAATGGTGTTGCTGCCATCCCCACTCACATATGGGAAACTGAGGCACAGAGAGAAGCGGGGTGTCCAGGGCTGCTTGTCCAGCAAGTGGCAGAGCAGGGATTCGCCGCAGAGCCCAAGGCAGCCAGGACACGCCCCAGGGCCTTTGCACCTGCCCTCATTTCCCCACCTGCAGTCCCTCCCCTGGCTCACCCGCCAGGCCGACCTCAGCCTCCTGACTCGGCCCAAACCCTCTCGCTGTCTTCCGGGAGGCTTCCGTGAGGTCCAGGCCATCGGTCCTCCCTCCTGTCAACCCTCTCTGTCGGCCTCGGCTGTCTTCCCCACCAGCCGGAGTCACCTCCGCGCGCCCGGGCCGGGGTTGGGGTGCAGCAAACCGTGTGTGGAGGGAAGGGAGCCACAGCCGGGAGGGGCAGAGGCGCCCGGTCCCCAGGGCAGGCGGTCGGTCCCAGAGCTGAGCACAGCCCCAGCCGCTGGGCACAGCCGCCCACCCTGCCCAGCCCAGGCAGGACTGTCCCCTGGAGGAAATGACAATCATGGCAGGAGTTGACCCCAGTGGACTACTTACTACATGCCGACACTGTTCTGGGTGTGTCCCATGTGTGTCACCTGTGGGTGGGCAGGGCCACTGTCCCCACACCACGGATGCCACCGTGGAAGCACAGAGAGGCAAAGTCACTCTCTCAGGGTCCCACAGCCAGGAAGCGGCTGAGCCATGATTCCTGTCCCAGGACGCACTTCTCTGCTCTGAGGAGCGGGCTCGGGCCAGCCTGGAATGTCTGCCACCTTTCTCCACCACCCTCTCCTGTCTCCAACCATCCTCTGGGGGCTTTTCTGTTTTGCACCTGCCTTGCCTTCCCTCCCTGCTCTCTGTGAGGGCAGTCCCTGAACCTGGAGCCTTAGCCGGGATGGGCCAACTTCGGTGCTAGTGGGGGGAGTGGAGTGTGGGCTCACGGTGGGCAGCCAGGGACCGGAGAGCAGATGCCCTTCCGTGGGGTCAGGGCCAGCGCCCACAGCTCCGGCCCTCGCTCAGGCCCTCGCTCAGGCCTGTGTCCACATGCTTCCCCCGGGGCTGGATGAGATCTGTCTCAACACACTCATTTCTGAACTGAACTCGCCTGGGTGAAAGGCCAGCGTCAAACCCTGGGAAGACCCTGGCCCCGCCGGGTCTAACTATCAGAGCAGCCTCTAATCCTGCAGCCTGACCCCCCTGCTGGCCCAGATCTGGCCCCCACTCACCCCTCCAGCCTCATGGACGGCTACACAGCACGCTCGGCTCAGCCCAGCTCCACGTGACTCCCTACAATTCCCCAGCACCTGCCACAGCCCGAGCTGACCTCTCTCCTCTGCCTGGAGCCCCTTCTCCACCCCTTGCCTGGCCACCTCCTTCAGATCTAACCAGACTCATCTCAGATGCCCCCTCCTGATGCGACCATGACCCCAGGGCACCGCCCCAGGCTCTCACAGCCTCTGCCCTTCTTCCCCCATCCACACCAGGTGCTGCTTGGCCATCCTCACCTATCTCCCCACCATCAAGGCCAAAAAAGATCGAGGAACCTCAGTACAAAGTTCTAGGGCTAGAGGTCTACAAGGCCAGTGACTAGGTTTGACTTTGCTTAGAATCCTTAGAGTATGGCACAGAGTAGGCACAAGTATGTGAGGGATGGGTGGATGGACAGATGGATGCATGCATGCTGGATGGGTGAGTGGTGGGGGGTATCTGGGGATGGGTGGATGGGTGGATGGACAGATAGATAGATGGGTAGATGCATGCATGCATGCTGGATGGGTAGATGGTGTGCATGTGTAAATGGATGGGTAGGTGGTGATTGGTAGCTGGGGATGGGTAGATGGATGGATAGGTGCATGCTTGGATGGGTGGATAGGGTATGTGCATGCTTGGATGGGTGGGTGGTGATGGGTAGCTGGGGATGTGTGGATGGATGGATGGATGGGTACATGCATGGATGGGTGGGTGGGTGATGGGGATGGGTGGATGGATGGATGGATGGATACATGCATGCATGGATGGGTAGATGGGGTGTGTGCATGGTTGGATGGGTGGGTGGTGATGGGTAGCTGGGGATGTGTGGATGGATGGATATGTGGATGGATGGATGTGTGGATGGGTGGATGGATGGATGGATGTGTAGATGGATGGATGGATGGGTACATGCATGACTGCATGGATGGGTGGGTGGTGATGGGTAGCTGGGGAAGGGAGAAGTGGGGAATGGAGGCTGGGAGGATGTGTGGGAAGATGGACGAGTGGGTGGATGGATGGATAGAAGGAAGGGATAGAACTGACATCCTTTCATTCCGTTATCTTAAAAGTAACATGGGAAGTAAAGTAATATGAAATCAGAGTTGCTTCTAGCTGCCCCCCAGCTCCACCCTGCCTCACCCTCAGCAACCTTGGCAACCTTCCCTCAGCGCCCCCTCCCCTTCCGCAGCTCCCCGGTGCCACAGCCCTGAGCACACTGCGTGGTCGCTCTGGGGACCGTGGGCGGGCCGCCTGTCGGCTCAGCTCCACGCACGCAGCGCCCCGCACAGGGCCAGTGTCCGGCCCTCGAGTGGCAGGACCCACGCTCCAGCTGCAGGTGCTGGGGGAGGCAGACGACCGGGCCGCGCTGGCGTCTGTGTGACCCACGCCGCACAGGGCCTTGCGGGAAGGTGGCCACACACGCTGGCGTCGGCGGGGGCCTCTCTAGCCGGGGCTGCGCGGGAGAAAGCAGCCCTGACGCGCACGGCTGCGCTGTCCACAGGGAAATGAAGGCCCATCCCCAGCCAAGACCGGCGCTTTCCCAGAGCCAAGCCGGCAAGTGACGGGGGGTAGGGGAGACGCCCCGGGAGGGAGGCCTGCCCACGCGGGCGGGGCCACGGGTAGCCAGCAAGGTGGGAGTGAAGGGGGTGTGGGCTCAGCCTCCCGCTCCGCTCCTCCAGGGAGGCTGCAGGGTGACGCTCGAGACATGAACCGCGGGGACAGACGGTCCCAGTCTAAACGCTGACTCTGCCGCTGCATGGCTGTGTGACCGTGGGCATGTCGCTCGACTCCTGGGTCTCCGTCCCCTCCTGGCTGCCGTGAGATCCAACAGGCTGCGTAATCAGTACTGGGGAGCGTGGCGTGCCGAGTGCTCCACTCGCTCTGTCTGCTCCTCCCTGCCCTCTACTCCTCCCCGCTCACTGCTCCTGGGCTGTTTCCCAAGTGTGCCGAGCAGGCAACACCTCAGGGCTGTGCACTTGCTGTTTCCATAGATGACATGGCCAGTGCTCGCGCATGAGCCACCGTGGGCACCAGGAGTGAGGGAAGTGGGAAAGGCTTCCCAAGGGACCGGGTGCTTCTGGGTTTTGAGGGATGAGTAGGAGTTGGCCTGATCACGAAGGAAGCCCTCACAGTCCCAGCACCGGGACAGGTTCACAGAGGGCAGGACAGGAGCGTGGACTGGGAAGCAGGGACGGTACAGGAGAGAAGGGAGGGTGGTGCTGACGCGGGGAGCAGGGGTGCTCTTCCAGCATGTTTTACGCTGAGGCCACAGGGTTCCCTGGGAGTCCTGGGGGCGCCAGGGGCCGGGGAGACGTAGGGCTGATTGTGTGCCCCCGAGGCCCGCCCAGGGGGCTCACAGACAGCACGCCCACGGGGGCCGCCTGCTTGGCGGAGCCCGGAGTCTGGGTGGCCGTGGGCAGCGGCAGCACCGCTGGAGCGACGGGTCCCGCCCCGGAACGCCGACCTCCGAGCGGCAGCCTCCGAAGGGTTTTCACAAAAGCGAGGCCGGTCTGGGAACGGGGGCGCTCTGTCGGCCTCGGGTGCTCTGCGGCCAGGCATGCGCACAGAGGGTCTCACGCCCCGCAGCGGCAGGAAGCACAAACCCCAGCAGCGACGCGAGGCGGCCCGCTCACCGCGGACCCCAGGACGGTCGCCGAGCAACGGGAGACCTCGAGGACTCTGCTGTGTCTCCCTGGCATCGGCCCCTGGGTGGGGCATGGTGCCAGCCCCTCACCTCCCCTTGGCACCTCGCCCCCTTGTCCCCACGCCCGGCTGCTGTGACTGCGCCCCCAGGCCCCTCAGCTCCGCTCTGTCCACAGCGATGGCCTTTCCAACACCACTGTCCAGCAAAGCGCTGGGTCTCACCTGCCCATTTGACGGCTCGGAAGACAGAGGCTCAGAGAGTGGCCGGCGTTGCCAGGCTGCCTTCACGCTGTGCGACCTTGGGTAAATTCCTCCACTCCTCTGAGCCTTGATTCCCCATCTGCAAACGGGGTGCTACTGTCCATTCTGTGCGTTACAGCTCCCGCCACGCCCCTCTCGTCTCTGTCAGCTGCTCCGTAGGACTCTAGGACAGAGTCCGCACTCAGAGGCCCGAAGTTCAAAGCTCTCCAGGACCCGGCCACTGCCCAGACCTGCACCCCACACCCTGCCCCACCTGCACCCACACCCTGCGGCCCCCCAACCCGCAGAGCTGTGCCCCTGCCCGTCTCACTGCCAGGCATGTCTTTCACTCGCCTCATCTGCTTGGTGAACTCCTATTCATCCTTTAAAACCCAGCTTGGACATTCCCTCTCCTATGTCATCCAGGCTGTCATTCCTAACCTGGGCTGCCATGGCCCCGTGTCACTCTCTGCCCCTCACTGGGACTCACCCTGTCTTCTAACTGTCTGGGCATCAGTCTCCACAGCACACTGGGACAGCCCAGGACCGGGCCTGACTCCTGTCTGCGTCCCCAGTGGCGTGGGCAGGGTCTGGGCCGCCTGCAGTCGGCACTCGTCAAGGCCCACGAGCAGGAGGGAGGTGGCCAGGCTCACGCCCTTGGCCGAGAGGCTGAGAAGACTTAAAGGCTGCCTGTCTCTGCCCGCTCTAACCACTGGCCTGCCCGGCCCTCAGCCTCGGCAAGGGCTGTGAAGGGAACAGCCAGGCCCCTCTGCCCAGACAGCCGGGAGGCTGAATAATTTAGAGGCCTTTCACACGGAGCCCTGGTAAAATATTTCGATGGAGATGAGATTGTTCATCAAAGTTGGCACCACACAGAGCTGCCCTTTCCTTGGGGCGCCACCAAGAGAGATGGCCTTTCTTAAAAATAGAAGTGTCGTTACCAGCTCTCCACCCAAGAGCTCGTTTTCAAATGCAAATCCCGTCCTCTTACCACCGTGCAGGAAGCCCTTCAATTTCTTCCACCTGGCGGGGATACAGTCTGGGCTCGGCTGCCACCGTGGGTGGGGTCCACTGAGCCTGCCCAGCCCCCTGCCCTGGCCCCCTGCCCCTGCCCCTGCCTCTGCCTGCAGGACTCAGCCCTGCCCCTGCCCCAGCCCCTGCCCCTGCCCCTGCCCCTGCCCCTGCCCCCAGGGGCTCTGTCTGCCCTCCTGGAGGAAATGACATTTGCACTGAGATCAGCAGAACTGAATCAGAAGACAGGGGAAGTAAATCGCATCTGGGCAGAGGAGACGGAATGTGCAAGAGCCCTGGGAGGGGACGGAGTCGCTCACGGGGACAAGTCCCTCCTCTCCCCGGGCTCTAGGAAGACCCCATTCCACAGCCCCCTGGCACTGGGGTGGGCCGGTTCCCACGTTGTGGCCGGCGGATGGGTCAGTCTGCACACCCAGGCCGGGCCCAGCTCCCTCCTGCTCCCCCACAGTGGCCGTGGGGAACACGTGATGAGGGTGGCAGTGGCCGGGCCTGGTCCCCGCATCACTGTGGGGAGGACACCACCCAGGAGCGCTGCTAGCCTGCGCTAAAGTCTTCACGAGGAAGAAGGAAGCGTGGCGTGCAGTTGCTGAGATTTCAGAGTCTATCTGTCATTGCAGCGTGGCCCGTCCCGCCCTGACTAACTCAGTGAAGGAATGGACGAGACGATGGCCACAGTGCCCCGGGTCACCCAAGCAGAGCCCGGGAGGGAGAAATCGCCACCTTTCCACGCACTGGCGTGTCTCTGCATTTTATTTTTTAATTGAGATATCCTCTCCACGGTGATCTCCACGTTTAAACAGCCGGGGCCCTCGGAGGTCGCCTAGACAGTGATGTCCACGCAGGGTTCCGGGATCCCCAGTGTGAGAGGAGACATCTCATGCTAGGCGGGGGCAACGCAGCAGGGGGCAGGGCGGGGTGAGGCAGAGCAAGACCCGGACCGGCCGGGGCGGCCTCGTCGGCCGTTTGAGCGATGGGACTCTGCACAAGTCTCGCTCCAAAGAATGATCCTGCTGGCCGGGCGCGGTGGCTCACGCCTGTAATCCCAGCACTCTGGGAGGCCGAGGTGGGTGGATTGCTCAAGGTCGGGAGTTCAAAATCAGCCTGAGCGAGACCCCGTCTCTACTATAAATAGAAAGAAATTAATTGACCAACTAAAAATATATATAAAAAAAATTAACCGGGCATGGTGCCGCATGCCTGTAGTCCCAGCTACTCGGGAGGCTGAGGCAGGAGGATCGCTTGAGCCCAGGAGTCTGAGGTTGCTGTGAGCTAGGCTGACGCCACGGCACTCACTCTAGCCTGGGCAACAAAGTGAGACTCTGTCTCAAAAAAAAAAAAGAATGATCCTACTGCTTAACGTATACACGAAGAAGCCTGAAGCCCGGCGGTCGAGCCTGGTGCCGTGGGAAGGGTAGCAGCCACTGGACGTACGTGGCTATCCTGGGCATGAAACGTGGCCTAGCTGCCACGTGCTTCCAGCGTGCAATACTCAGCCAGACGTTGGAGGCTCAGCATAAAACACGCACGGTGTCTCACGAACTCAGCTTGATCATAGGCAATACGTTGTGCGACTCTCACCTCAGTGTTTTTTTACAAAGTACTACCAAAAAATGCTACGTATATGCATGCACCTTAAACATCGTATTTCCAATGCAAAATATCTCATTGAATATTCATCCACCGAAGTTTTGATTTGGGGCCTTTTCTTTGACTATGACTGGCATTTCCTCCGACGGGCATTTCTGGCAGGGTTTGTTGCAGAAACCTGACTCCTGGAACATTGTCTACGGTTTCCAGCTTGGGTGTCTTACTAAGGGAAAACCTTGAAGACACAGCCAAGGATTCGGAACGCAGAATCCTTAAAGGTCTTGCCTTTGTTGAGTCTTCAGATAGCGTGATTGATTTTTCACAGGGACAGACGCCCGTTCCTCGCTCACTCCTCGTCACCTCGCAGGGCCATGGCCGCCGGGACCAGCGGGGCCAGGACAGGGGAGAGCGAGTCCCCGGCGCTGCGCAGCCGGCAATCGCGGGGACACAGCGGGACACACGGAGAGGCCCTGCGGGGAGGGCAGCCAGGAGAGGAGCACCTCCCGCAGGAAAGCTCGGAGAAGGTCGAGGCTGGACCCGTGTGGCGGTCAGGAATGTGTTCCTACGAGTTTGCCAGAACTCAGAGGGCCGGTGCTTCAGGCAAGAAAGATGAGTCCTTCTGATGCAGCAGGAATTCCAGGGCAGTCCAAGGCCGGGCTGCGGCTCCGGCGTGGCAGACCTCGTGTGTGTCGATCCAAGTCACGTAGGCACATAACTTAGGTCACGCGGTGCCGGCAGCTGCCGCCCGAGAGCAGCCGACCCTCTTCTCCACCCTGGTTCCCCCGGCCTAAGGGCAACTGTTTCAACTCTAGATGGTTGTTTGCAACGTTATCTTGCTACAGTTAGGCAGGGATGGGGGCACACAGGTGACGGGGCAGGTGCTTAGACATGCAGGTGACGGGGCAGGCAACAGGGGAATGTGGTCAAAGACCGAGGGTCACGTCAGGACCAATAAAAACAGAAAAAAAACCACAACAGTAAGGACTTGAGATTAGGGGCTTTCTCCAACCTGGAACAAAAACCAGGACAACTGTCCCCAACCACACCTGTCACTCCCTCCAAATAGCGTGTTCGTGCCGATAATCCGGACATCTTGTCTTAGACGTGGGCGTTCTCCCCAGACGCCCGCTGTGGAAGCCGCCACCCTCCCGTGCCCCTCCCGCCGCCGGCCACTCGCTGCAGCTGTCTCGGGACCGTGACAGCATCGGTAGCTACCCGTCTACGAAACTGCGACCGTGAAAATGCCGTGCACGGCTGAGCCACAGAGATGCCGCGATCGCGCACCTTTCCCTACGCGACAGTCCGTCTTCCCGAAGTTAACTTTAACTGCTTTATTTGTTTTGTTTGTTCTTAGCTCGCGTCTAAGTTCTTATTACCAAACTGCCTACAGTCGTCCACACTGCAGAGGCATCCACACCTCCCCTGGCAGGTGTCCGGCAGCCCAGGGCTTGTGTCCTGTCCGTTGCCCACGGGCCTTGGGGAAAGCTGGTGTCCCGCACGCCGCCTCTCCGCTTTCCTGTGTTGGATTCCCGGGTCCTTTGACCCAGATCTTCCTGCTCGAGTTTTCTCCCTTATTTTAGTGGAAAACACCCCTCAGTAGCTCCCTGAGGAGGAGCCCGTGCGTGACACATTTTCCAGACGCTGCAAAACCGAAAACATCTGATCGCGCTCTCACACGTGGGGGTGGTTTGGCTGCTGCGCTGGTGGGGTTCGGCCGGGGAAGGGGAGCCCCAGAGAATGCTGTGGAACGAGGGACTCAGATTCGGTGAGGATTCAGAGCTTGCACGATCCCAAGAGGAGCCGAGGAGCCGAGGCAGAGCTGGGAGTGGGAGCTGGAGGCCCAGAAAGGGGCGGCCTCGCCAGCCCCAGGCCCTGTGCAGGCGGGAGGTCGGGTCACAAGCCCGCAGGGCAGCCGGGTCCCACACACAGGCAGGCTCGGCGGGGCGCCAGGGCGGAGCTGGCCAGGACTCCACTGGGAGCTCCCGCCCCTGAGGGTGGCCCCGGGCCACTGCCGGGCTGGGGCAGAGCACAGGCAGGACGTGCAGCGTGGACGAGCTGGGGCCACGGCGCGACTCTGCCTTGGTCTGTCCACCTGGGATGGCAAGGCTGCTGGGGGGGGGGGCTCCGCGTCACCCTTGTCTGCCAACGCCCTCGAGTTGCCACCTTGGCATCCAACCAAGCTCTCTAACTATATTTAACTTCCAAATAAAGACAATAGCAAAATCGGGCTGCTTCTCAACACATTTGCAACCGTTCCTTACAAAATCAAAAGTCTGGGAACCTTCTACCCTTCCGCACCCCCCTTCTACCCTTCTACCCACCTTTCTACCCTCCCGCCCCCCCCCCTTCTGCCTGGGTCGCACCTGCCTTGTGACATCCTGTGACCTCAATACCGACACATGAGGTCAACCGCGATTGACACGGCGCACGACAGATAGTAGGGGAACGGGAGGCTTAAGGGAGAAGGAAGAATCTGGTAACAGCGTTGAAAGTTACAGCCACAGCAGCACAAGGAATAAGGACCCCCAACTCCGACAGCTTCGTTTCTGCAACGTGTTACGGCACCCTCCTACCACGACTCGGTCCATATTGCCTTCGCCTGAAGCGAGCTCTACGGCTCGGCTCCTTGCCTAGGGGGGTGACCTACCCTGTGGGTGGTCCTCCACGTTACTATCGTGATTGTCTGGGGCACCGAGAACCACGCCCACAGACGACAGCGAACTTAATGTCGTGTGTGTTCTGACTGCTCCACCCACCGGCCGCCCCCAGCTCTCTCCCTGTGCTCGGGCTCCCTGTTCAGACACAGCGGCATTGAATTTAGCCCAGTCAATAACCCTACAATGGCCCCCGGTGTTCAAGCGAAAGGAAGAGCCGCATGTCTCTCACTTTAAATCAAAACGACAGAAACAATTAAGCGTAGCGAGCGAGGCATGTCAGAAGCCCAAAGAGGCCGCAAGAGCTGGGTCTCCTGGGCCAGCCAGCCAAGCCGAGAAGGCAAAGGAGAAGTTCCTGAAGGAAATTAAGAGTGTAACCTCAGCGACAAATGGATGATAAGAAAGTGGAACGGCCTCCTTGCTGATGTGGATGGAGTTTGAGTGGTCCGGACAGAAGATCGAAGCGGCCACGACTTTCCCTGAAGCCGAAGCCCAATCCAGAGCAGGGCCCTCACTCTCTTCGGTTCTGTGAAGGCTGAGAGAGGTGAGGAAGCTGCAGGAGGAGACTCTGAAGCCAGCAGAGGCTGGGTCATGGGGTTTCAGGAAAGAAGCCATCTCTGCAACATGGAAGTGCAAGGCGAAGCAGCCAGCGCCGGTGTAGAAGCTGCAGCGAGTTACCCAGAAGGTCTCGCTGAGATCAGTGATGAAGGTGGACGCACTAAACAACAGGTTTTCAGTGTAGACAAAACAGCCTTCTATTGGAAGAAGAGTCATCTAGGACTTTCATAGCTGGAGAGGAGTCAATGCCTGGCTTCAAAGGACAGGCTGACTCCCTCGTTAGGGGCTAATGCAGCTGGTGACTTAAGTCGAAGCCAGTGCTCATTTACCATTCCGAAAATCCTAGGGCCCTTAAGAATTACGCTAAATCCGCCTGTGCTCTAGAAATGGAACAACAAAGCCCGCGCGACGGCACGTCTGTTTACAGCATGCTTTACTGAATATTTTAAGCCCACTGTTGAGACCTGCTGCTGAGAGAATAAAAGATGCCTCTCAAAATATCCCTGCTCATGGCGATGCACCTGTTCACCCCAGAGCTCTGACGGAGAGGCGTGAGGAGATGAGCGCTGTTTTCATGCCTGCCAGCACAACATACATGCCGCAGCCCATGGATCAGGGAGCAATCTCCACTTGCAAGTCTTATTGTTTAAGAAATACATTTCATAAGGCCATAGCTGCCATAGACACCGGTTCCTCGATGGACCCGGGCGAAGGACGTTTTACATGCACTGGGAAACAAAACAATTCGCGTTACTTGCTTCATTGCAATATCCGCTTTACTGTGGTGGTCTGGACCCGAACCTGCAGCGTCTCTGGTGCTGCATACTCTTTCCCTGTGTAGGGTGCCTCCTCCTGGGTGATCCTGTGTGCCCAGCCCCGAAGCCTGAAGGACACAAGCCGAGTGACAGTTCTAGAACAAATGAGAGGCGTTGGGGCTGGGGCTGGAGGAGGACTGGCCCCTCAGGACAGGTCACCACGGGCTCTGGGCCGTGGGAGGCCAACCTCCTCGGACGGTGGAAGGGCTGCTCCTGTGAGCTAGGGCTGCTGGGCAGAACTGGGGTCACCGGCGCCCAGCGTCATCACAACCTGCCCGCAGGTCAGTCCACTCCAATTCTGAGAGCCTTGCTCCTTCCTGGTCAATGCCCTAATTTAAATACAAGAGACGCTGTGAATTTAAACTGTACTTTTTTTGTGTGTGTGTGACAGAGTCTCACTGTGTTGCCCAGGCTAGAGTGAGTGCCGTGGCGTCAGCCTAGCTCACAGCAACCTCAAACTCCTGGGCTCAAGCAATCCTCCTGCCTCAGCCTCCCAAGTACCTGGGACTACAGGCATGTGCCACCATGCCCGGCTAATGTTTTCTATATATTTTTAGTTGGCAAATTAATTTCTTTCTATTTTTAATAGAGACGGGGTCTCGCTCTTGCTCAGGCTGGTTTCGAACTCCTGAGCTCAAACGATCCACCCGCCTCGGGCTCCCAGAGTGCTAGGATTACAGGAGTGAGCCACCATACCCAGCCTAAACTGTATTCTTAAACTTCATTCACCCCCAGAATGAGACTGTGGGTTCTGTTTTCAAAGAGCTCTCACTCCTGTGACTACGAGAGATGCGGTGCCTTTCCAGGAAGCCAGAGACGCTGTGGGGCTCCCAGCCTGGCCCCCGTACTGGGACTTCACAGTCCTCAGTTCAGCATTTCCTTCCCCACATTCCCCAAACGCTTAGCCGTCACTGACAAGACCCACGGTCCACGTGTGCCTCATGCCACCAAATATTCTAGGGTCACTGCTCCTCGGTCACCCGAAGACTTGCCTTCTACGGCACTTGGGCTGAGAGACTCCAGGTCACGACTTCAGTAACTGCTTTGCCGACGTGTGCCATGGGTGACGGGCCACCTATTCACCTCTGGCCGTGGGGACATTCACGCCTTTAAATCTAGTCAAACCTGGAACAATTCCAGACTGCCATGCATTTGTTTTTGTTCCCCGGGACCACTTCAGGTGCCAAAAATCATCTCAGACAGCAATCGGGGAAGCAGAGCTCGCAGGGCTGCTGTGGAGACGCGCTGCAGAGACTGTACCTTGCACAACAGTGGGAGGGGCTGGGAGGGCAGGTCCAGATGGGGAGGGGTCACTAGCCAACCTCCTGAAGCAGGACGTTGGCAACAAGTCACAGCTTGCAGGGAAATCGCTGGGGCAGAATGTGTCCAGCTGCGGATAGGTAACCAGTCAAAGGAGTTTGAGGGCGACCGGGAGAAGCTGGGGCCCGCAGGGTGGGCTGGGCCGGGCTGCCGGCAGCCGGCGGGGCAGGCAGGACGGAAGAAGAGCATGTGAGACAGGGAAAGAGTAAGATGGAACCGGGCACCTCCACAGATGCTCTTGTATAGACCGCAGAGCCTCCCGGGAAGTGCTGGCCACCCCTCCACCTTCTGTCTCTCAAGTCCTGCAAACCGTCGTAGCGAATTCTAATCCAAACTCCGCGGATAAGGGAGCTGTGTTCACAACAGAGACTCTCAGCACAGGGGCCTGGATTTCTGCACCAATGCTCCGTGGGCCTCTCACTGCCCAAGTGCTACGGCGGGGTGAGAGGCAGCCTCTTCCCTGGAGCTCTGTGCAGAACTGCCCTGCCCACCGGGATTTAGTCCTCTGTCCCCGGCACTCAGAAATGTCCTGGTGGTGTGTTTGGTGTTGGCTTATTTTCACCAGTCTTTCTGGGCACTCGGTGGTCTTGGCAAGTAGAATAGTTTTAATCCTTCCATTGGCAATTTCTTCCCTCTCTCTGCCTTTTCTGCTCTCTCTACCTCCCGACTTTCTCTAACTTTCTCATCCTCTCTCTTCCACTTTCTCTGTGTCTTTTTTGTTCAGCTTTTTATAATACACGATCATGTTTGCTTTCCAGCTCTTCTACTGAGTTTTTCATTTCAGCTGTAATATTTTTATTTTGTAAGAATTCCTGTTCCTGTTTTGTGTGACATCTTGGTCTTATATAAGGATCTCTTACTCATCTGAGCATATCGGTGACAGTATTTTTTATTTTTTTTCTCTCTCTATGGTGTCATTTCCTCCCAGCTTCTCCTCACTGGTTGTTTATTTGGGCCACTCCCTTCCCTCTAGTGACCCTTGGCTGCAGCTTAGACTGGGCAGGACGTGGCTCTAGTAGGGCTGGTTTCGAGTTACTGCTCTCAGCCACGACAGTTCTGCACTTGCCCTCTGCCGTCAATAATTATGAAACCGGAGCTTGGGAATACATGGAATATTGCTTTCAGATGTTCCACATTCAAAACCAAATTAAAAAGGGGATTAACATCAACAAAATGTCACCGTAACAAAATAAAGGCAAAAATCCACATGATCGTCTCTATAGATGCACAAAAAGCATTTGATAAAATTCGACCCCTATTTTTTATAAACACTCTCAGCAAACTAGGGAAATAAAAGGTGCTTCATTGACCTGATTAAGGTCATCTAGAAGCAAAACAAAGCAAAAACGAAACACAACATCTACAGTTAATATCATACCTCCTGATGAAGAATGAATCCTTTCCCCCTAAGATCTGAAACAAGGCCAGGATGTCAGCTTTCTGTTCAGCATTAGGATGGAGGCCAAGTCAGTGACATCAAGCAGAAGAAAGAAATAAACAGCATATAGCATGGAGAAGAAAAGACAGAACTGTCTGTACTCACAGGTGTGTTTGTATATGTAGGAAGTAGTAAGAAATTATTTTGAACTGCTTTACTAGTAAGCAAATTCAGCAAGGTCACAGGATACAAAGGCAGTAAAGAAAGCCAATTAAATTTCTACACACTTCAGTGGCTGACACTAAAAGTAACACCTTTTGCAATACCATAAAAAACAAAATACTTAGGAATGAATTTCACAAAATGTACATAAAACCTCTACACTGAAAGCTATAAAGCAATACATACCATTAATAAGAGAAATTAAAGAAAAAATGAGTAAATGGAGAGATACACCATAATCATCGATTGGAAGATTCAATATTTGTAAGATACCAGTTCTCCCCAAATTTAACTACTGACCTAATGCAATCCCAATCAAAATTTCAATAAACCAGTCTATACTGACAGAAAGCAGATCAGTGATTGCCTAGGGGCCAGGGTCAGGTGGGGACTAAGGAACCCAGAAAGTGAGAAGAAAACTTTTGGGGGTGATGACTGTGTCCATTATATGGATTGTGATGTTGGTTCACATGTGGAACCTGTTTCATAACTTATCAAACTGCACACTTCAAATGTGCATCACTTACTGTATGTCAATTTTACCTCAATGAAACTTTTTTTTTAAACATTTTAATACCAGCAGATTTTTTTTTTTGAGACAGAGTCTCACTTTGTTGCCCAGGCTAGAGTGAGTGCCGTGGCATCAGCCTAGCTCACAGCAACCTCAAACTCCTGGGTTCATGGGATCCTCCTGCCTCAGCCTCCCAAGTAGCTGGGACTACAGGCATGCGCCACCATGCTCGGCTAATTTTTTCTATATATATTAGTTGGCCAATTAATTTCTTTCTATTTATAGTAAAGATGGGGTCTCGCTCTTGCTCAGGCTGGTTTCGAACTCCTGACCTCAAGCAATCTGCCCACCTCGGCCTCCCAGAGTGCTAGGATTACAGGCGTGAGCCACTGCGCCTAGACCCAGCAGATTTTTTAAGTTAATAAGTTAATTCTAAAATTTACATAGAAATTTTAGAACTTTGAATAGCTAAACAAAATCTTAAAAAAGAAAAATAAAGTTGGAGGGCTTATTCTATGTGATTTCAAAACTTGCTATAAAGGTATGATAATGAGGATAACACGATAATAGCATAAACATGGACAAATAGATAACTGGAACAGAATAGAGCCCAGAAAAGAAAAATATTTTCAATAAATGATGTCAAACAACTGACTATCTATAATCCTGAGGGGTTACCCTTGGTCCTTTAGCTGAGTACTGAACACCACGTGCATGATCTTCTAACCTTAGGTTAGAAGACGAAATTCTGGAACAAAGCTTAAACTCAAACCTCAGAAGCCCCAAACTATTTCCAAGTCACTTAGCTAAACCCCAGAAAAAAATAAAAAATATTTTAAGAACTATAAGAAAAAGATGGGGTGGGGTTGGGGGGGGAGAGGACAGAGAGAGAGAGAGAAAGAGAGACTCCAGCATCCCACAACCAGAATTCACAATTCCTGAAATCTAATTAAAAATTACCAGCCATGCAAAAAGGTAGGAAAAAAATAGCTCATAATAAAGAGAAAAATCAGTCAATAGAAACAGACCCAGAAATGACACAGATGATAGAATTACTAGACAAGGATATTAAAACAACAATGATAAATACATTCCATTTGTTTAAGAAAGTAGAGGAGGCCAGGTGCGGTGGCTCATGCCTATAATCCTGGCACTCTGGGAGGCCGAGGAGGGAGGATTGTTTGAGCTCAGGAGTTCGAGACCAGCCTGAGCAAGAACGAGACCCCGTCTCTACTAAAAATAGAAAGAAATTAGCTGGACAACTAAAAATATATAGAAAAAATTAGCCGGGCATGGTGGTGCATGCCT
Source organism: Mirza zaza (assembly GCA_008750895.1). Lineage (NCBI taxonomy): Eukaryota > Metazoa > Chordata > Mammalia > Primates > Cheirogaleidae > Mirza > Mirza zaza. Next base: position 141 of record VSMD01132839.1, on the reverse strand, counting down.
GTAGTCCCAGGTACTCGGGAGGCTGAGGCAGGAGGATTGCTTGAGCCCAGGAGTCTGAGGTTGCTGTGAGCTAGGCTGACGCCACGGCACTCACTCTAGCCTGGGCAACAAAGTGAGACTCTGTCGAGGAGAGGAGAGGAG